>PVHX01004131.1:0-130826 GCA_004024805.1 Geosciurus inauris
AAGAATGGATTTAAATTTGCTGAATGTAAAGACTGAACCTCCAGTCACTGTAGCTGTAGTAACTGCTTATTGTATTAATTTAGATGCTAGCACTGCATGTGCTATACATATTCTGATTTTATTAAAATAAAAAATTGAACTGCACAGTCATAAATAAATAAAATCAGCAAAGTAGCATGATACAAAATCAATATGCAGAAATCAATCACATTCCTATACCACAATGTTGAATCAGCTGAACGTGGAATTAGGAAAAGTATCCCATTTACAATAGCCTCAACAAACCATACTAGGGAATCAAAGTAAGAATTGAGATAAAGGACTTCTACAATGAAAACTACAGAACACTAGAGGTAGAAATTGAAGTAGACACTAGAATATGGAAAGACCTCCCATGTTCTTTTTTTAGGCAGAATGAATATTGTCAAAATGGCCAGACTACCAAAGCAATATACATTTTCAATACAATTTCTGTCAATATTCCAATGATGTTCTTCATAGGAATAGAAAAAGCAGTCATGAAATTCATTTGGAAAAATAAGTGGCCCAGAATAGCCAAAGCCATTCTTAGTGAGAAGAGTAAAGCAGAAGGCATCACAATACCATATCTTAATTATATTCCAGAGCTATAGTAACAAAAACAGCATTGTATAGGCATAAAAACAGCAAGATGATCTTTGGAATAGAACAGAACACACAGAAACAAAACGCCATAAAAATAGTTAACTCCTACTAGACAAACATGCCAAAAACATACACTTGAGAAAATATAGCCTTTTTTAAAAAAAAAAAATGGTGGTGGAAAAAGTGAAAATCCATATGTAGAAGAATGAAATTTAACCCTTATCTCTCACCCCGCACAAAATCAACTCAAAGTAAATCAAATACCTAGGAATTACACCAGAAACCCTGTACCTCTAAGAAAAAATGATAGGCCCATACTCCAACATATCAGGTCAGGAACAGAATTCATAACAACACTCTGAACTCAAGAGAACTAAAATTAAAAATCAGCAACTGAGATGGCATCAAATTAAAAAGCTTGTTCACAGCCAAGGAAACGAGGGTGAAGAGAGTTCCTACAGAATGGTAGAAATTCGTTTTGCCCTGCACCTCAAATATGGCATTAATATCTGGGATATACCAAGAGCTCATACAATTAAAACCAAAAAATCACAAATGACCCAATCAAAAAAATGGCCATAGAACTAAACAGACACTTCTGAAAAGAAGAAATACAAATGGTCAACAAATTTATGAAAAATTGATCAACATTTCTAGAAATTAGACAAATGCAAATTAGAACAACATTTAGATTTCATCTTATTACAGGAAGAATGGCAATTATCAAGAATACAAGTAACAGGATCTGGGCGCGACGGTCTTCTTGGGCTTGTGGAGGGGTTGGAGGCGTGTGTTGTGGATGGAGGCCCGGGGAGGCGCTGGCCTGGGGACCCGCGGGTCGGACAGACGCGCTGGGGAAGCACTGGCTGGACCTCTGGCTCTTTGTGCTCTTGGACGTGGTGCTGTTCCTCCTGTCCTGATGGATTTGCTGACATCTCAAGACTGCTGGATTCTGGCGTGAATTTTGACAATGACTACAGTCTTCTTGAACAAAGAAGACAGGATTGTGTGGCTGCAGAATTTCGAGCCTCTAAGGGACCTTTCTTTCATTTTACAAGTTATTTTAACTCATTTGGGGACTACTAAATGAGAAGTGATGTCATTCATAGCTAAGTTCTTAAAACTAAATGCAGTGTTTCACATTTAAACATTTTTCAAACACGTAATGGCTTTCTAGGGGCTGGTATAGAAGTATTTGTACTTCAAATCTTAGCATATTCCCTGAGAATACGATAATGCCTTTAATATGGTACGAGGTGGTCTGGGTTTAATTCATTCACATAATGTGGTATGTAACTAGGTGAGGTGAGGTGGTTGTAAATTCCAAAGTGATTTAGAAGTGAGAGGAGGACTTCAAGAGAAGGACTAGTGTTTTTAGATTGTGTAGAGGCTGTAACTACCACAAGCTGTAGAGAAAATAGAGTCCACATCCTATTGGCTCCAAACACACTTAGCTTTTAAACGGATTTTTCGTGACCTTTGAAAAGTTGCATTGTGGTGAGCAGGTCAGTGGTCACAAAGGAGGTAGCACCTGATGGTGGAAAGCCCGCCTACACACCCTCTTGAGCACCCTCAAATAGGAGTATGTTTCAAGCCCATTTTCTTTTTTTTTTTTTTTTCAAATTGTTGTATTAAGTATGGTTGTGTCTAAAACCTTTGCTTTTATAATGCTTGCAACTTACTCAAGTGCTTCTGCAAAATCAGTGTGGTATTTATTCATTCTACAGAGCCCTCATCATTGGGTGGCAGCATTTTAGACAGAGCAGTGGACCAAAAATTCTTGCCTTTATAGAGATTGTTCTCTCATTGCTGTTCTTTCTAAAAATCTAATTGTTACTAAACAAATCTAATTGTTATTTAAATCCAATTATGTTACTGATCTAGGGGTGCTCAGCGGGCATTGGATTGAAGGCCACACACCTGAAGCAGCTGCTCTGTGCACTTGGGGAGCTCTTCAGGTCACCCTCAAAGCTTTCTACTGTGGATACCAGAAGTTGGCTGGTCCTTGAAATAGTGATATTTGATGCATGTGAACTATGTAAAGCACTCCTCTCCCTTGTGATCAAGGCATAAGATCTAGAGAACTCTACATCTGCCTTGCAGAAGGGTGCTTAGGGTTAGGGTCAGGCCTGGAGTTGCCCTTGGATGATTTCAGTTGGCCTGTTGATTCTCTATTATGCCTGCAGGGTGTTGTTGCTCTGTCCAAAGAGAACATTCTGTGGAAGGTGTGGTTGAGCTATCAAGAGGGAAAAAATGGGATTTTACTGAGTTTACCAAATGATTATGACCTGCTTTTCTCTGCTAACAATTTCGTCTAATGAACATTTACTTATATTAAATAAATGAATACAAGTATCAATATTGGTGAAGATCTTGGGAAAAGGGTTCAATCACACGTTTTTTGTGACACAGCAAATTGTTGCAACCACTCTGGAAAGAATTATGGGGCTTCCTCAAGAAACTAGGAATGAAACTGTAATTTGACCTGATTATCCCACACCTTGACATCTATCCAAAGGATTTAAAATAAGTGTACTAAAGTGAAGCATTCACATCAATGTTTATAGCCGCACAATTCACAATTGCTTATTATTGTTTTAGTCACCTATTACACTCCTGTGCCTGAAAGACTTGACAAACAACAACTTTAAGGGAGGAAAACTTTATATGAGGGCTCACAGTTTCAGGGTTTTTAGTCCATCTACAGCCAGAAAGCTCCATTCCTCAGGGATCCAGGTGAGAACATCACAGCAGAAGACAGTTGGGGGGAGGGAAACAGCTCTCATGATAATCAGAAAGGAGACAGGGAGAGAGGGAGGGAGGGAAGGTCAGAGAGAGAAAGAGATGTCCACTTGCCAACTACAAATATATGCCGCAAAGGCGTGCCCCCAATGACCCACCTTTTCCAGCCACACCACACCTGCCTCCAATTACCACTCAGTTAATCCCATCAAGTGGATTAATTAACTGGTTCTGTTAAGGCTCTCACAGCCCAATCATTTCCCCTCTGAATGCTGTCACATTGTCTCACACGTAAAATTATGTTGGTCACGTCACATCCAAACCATAACAGATATGGAGCCAAACTAGGTGACTTTCAACAGATGAATGGTTAACAAAATATGATATATATACATAAGGGAGTGTTACTGAGCCATAGAGAAGAATGACTTTATGGCGTTTGCTGGTAAATGAATGGTATTGGAGAATATCATGATAAGAGAAAGGTCAATCCCCCAAAACCAAAATTCAAGAGCATTCTGAGATATATGAAATTTGATGCTCAACAAGTGGTTGGGGGTAGAAATTGGTTCAGTAGAGTAGACAAAGGAAATAAAGAGAAATGAGAGAGAAGGGGAAAAGGAAAGACAATGCAATAAATCTGACTTAAATTTTCCATGTACTGATATGAATACACCACATTGAATCTCAAACATCCTGTATATCCATAAGAACTCAAAAAATTACTATGGGCAACTGGCAGAAATCTCAGTATAGGTAACAGAGGAAAGGGGGGTAGAGGAAAGGGGAAGAAGGAGTACTACATTCTGAATTAAAACAGGATATATTCCATGCCTGTATTATTATATTAAATGCATTATAGATATAACTAAAGGAAACCACATGATAAGAAACAATACATTTCAGTTGTGCCAACTTGGCCAACAGTGATGATAGTGATAAGGAGAAAGAATAAAAAGGAGACAGTGTGGCCAGTGGATAAAAAAAGAAAGATTTAAAGAAAAACCAACTTGGGAAAACCGGTAAATGCGAGAAGGCTGATTTTAATTGTTGGAGTCAGCTGTGGAAGGGCTCAGTGAAAGCAAATCCAAAAAAGCCCTCGGTCTCCAGGGGTAGGAAGCATTGTATACATGTAAAATACTCTTCAATGGGGAAAGTGACTGCCACATGCAATGTAGCTGCAAGTTGAGACAGGTAATTGGGAATTCATAAAAGAAATTACCAGAAAGTGACTAAAAAATTCCCAGAGCTTGCCTAAGTGAGAGAAATTTCCATAGGTGCAAGGAAAATTTTACTTGGATGATTTAGGCTCTGGATCACAAGAAAGTGCCCATTGATGCTGGTAACCCATAATAGCTGTTGGGAAGATGCCTAGAGTAGCCACAGCGGAGCACCTGAACTCCATGGCAGATACTTCGTATTTCATATTGATAGCTGAGAAGGTGAAACCTGTGGATGTTTTGTCTGTGCAGCCTAAAAGTTAATTTTTTTTAATTTTTTTTTAGTTGTAGATGGACACAATATCTTTATTTATTTACTTTTATGTGGTGCTGAGGATTGAACCCAGTGCCTCACGCATGTGAGGCAAGCGCTTTGCCACTGAGCCACAACCCCAGCCCCCTAAAAGTTAATTTTATCAGAGGCCCTGGGGATCCAGATGTTCTCCACAGCAAGTGGAGATGGGAATGAATCAGTTCTCAAATTCAAACCCACAGAATTCTAAACTTGGGTCAAGACTAAACCCCGATAACTTGAATCTCCAATTTAGATCTCTGTATCACCCCAACTACAGAAATACACAATTTTTAGCACCCCAATTATGCTAACCCACTCTGTACTAGGAGAATAAAAATTGAGATCTACAACCAGCTTTGCCTTCCAGCCACAATAGCTGGAAGCTAAGTGAGAAACACAATGTCATTGGGCTGAACAATCCAATACAAGTTAATACAAAGATGAAAATCCACCTGTCAAGAGTTATGACTACCTCAGTGGACATAAGCCATAAGCCTTTTATTTCTCAGTAAGTTACTCTCTCTCTTTCTCTCTTTCTCTCTCTGTCTCCTTGCCTTCTTTCTTTTGTTTTCTCCATACTCCCATTTTTATTTTTTAATTCTTTTTAAAATTTTAGCTTTGTAAATTTTTCTAACATTACTTCATATTTTATTAATTTTCACCACTATATGTGACTTTGTGTGTTTCTTGGGTATGTGCATGTGAGGAGGTATTCTCACTTTATCAACAGGTTCCAATGAATATATGTATACTCATATTACTTAAATTTCACATTAATAGCATTCATTTGCACTTATTATTACAACTTGATTGGACCTAGATGGGGTTCAATTATACATGGGAACAAATTGTTTTGATCTTATATTTGCTGGTTAGTTCCTACCTTGGTTTATGTCCCCTGTATCTCCTTTACTTCACACTCATTCACCCAAAGAGCCAAATTTTCTTGTTCCCACTTTTTCCTAGTCAGCATCTTGGACCTACCTCTTACCACTTTTCTGATAACTTCTAATAATATTTATATTCCTGTGCCATATTTTCCACCTTGTTTTCTCTTTACTTAAGGAACAATAATTTAAATAAGTAGTAGAATTATATAATTTGAGTAATTCCCATCCAATTCACATTGTTCTGATTATTAATACAGTGAATGACATAGTAAGCATGTGATCCTGAAAGCCAAATTTAGTAAATTTGAGAATAAAATTACACAGGATCAGTACAATAAGGAGTTGGTCATTCTAAATGTAAGTGAGATTGATAAAACTTTAACCAACTAAGCAAAGAATAAGAGGGAAGACATAAATCAATACAATGAGAGATGAAAAATGAGACATCACCACAGACATTTCTGAAGTCCAGAGGATCAGTAGAAACTATTTTGATAATATATGTACCAATAAACTGGAAAATCTAGAAGACATTGACAAATTTTGAGACAATGTGACCTGCATATATTGAACAAGAAAGAGAAACTTTTAACAGACCAATATCTATCAAGTAATGAAATTGAGACAACAATGAAAAGCCTCCCAACAAAAAAAATCCCAGGAACACATGGATTCCGGCAGAGTTCCACAAGACATTTACAAAAGAACTAACACCAATCTTTCTCAAATTAGTCTATGAAATTGAATGTGAGAGAACACTCTCTAAAGAATTCTATGAAGCCAACATAACCCTCATATCAAAACTATAAAAGATGCATCTAAGAATAAAAACCACAGATTAATATACCTGTAGAACATGGATGCAAAAATCTTTAATCATTAGGAAACTATATCCAAAATTATATTAAGAAGACCATGACTACAATCAAGTGGGCTTTATCACAGGGATGCAAATTTGGTTCAACATGTGCAAATTAAATAAAGTAATTCACCATTTATTATGGTTGACATAGAGAGTTCTTCAAAAGCTCATGTGTGAGACAAGGCAAGAGGGTTTGATGTAATATGATTGGGTTCTGAGAGCCCTAATGCAGTCAGTAAATTAATCCCCAGAAGGGATTAAATGAGTGGTAACTAAAGGCAGGTAAGCTGTGCCTTAAGGAGCTGGGTCATTGTAGGCATGAATTATGGTTATATATTTTTTCACTGGAGAGTGAAGTCTCTCTTTCTGCTTTCTGAACATGTCCTGAACCACTTTCATCCACCACACCATTCGACCATGATGTTCTACTTCACCTCAACTCCTAAGGAGTAGGGTTGGCTGTCAAGGGACTGAATGTTTTGAAACCATGAGCACCCTAATAAATTATTTATTCTGGGCTGGGATTGTAGCTCAGCGGTAGATCGCTTGCCTCACATGCGTGAGGCCCTGGGTTCAATCCTCTGCACCACATACAAAGCAATAAAATAAAGACATTGTATCCATCAACAACTAAAAAAATATATATTATAAATAAATAAATTATTTATTCTCTAATTTTTCTTGTCAGAGTGTTTGGTCCAAGCAGTTAAAAAATGTAAAAGCTGATGAACACACTGCATAATTGAAATTAAGAATAAGATTGATAAATTTATCTCAATAGATGGACAAAAGGTCTGGATAGAGAAACCATTCATTTCAAAAATAATGAAGAAACTTGGGCAAGAAAGAACTTAACCTCAACATTATAAAAACCATAAATGAGAAATGCAAAGCCAACTTCACTCTGAACAGAGATAAAATGGAAGATTTTCCTCAAATATCAGGAACAGCACAAGAATGTCTACATTTACCACTTCTATTCAAAATAGTTCTCAAAAGTCAAGTCAGAGCCATCAGGCAATGGTAGGAAATTTAAGGGATACAAATAGAAAAAGAAAAAGAAAAATTGTCCCTGTTACCTGGTGACAGAATTCTATATTTGAAGACCCAAATATTTTCACTAGAAGAATTCTAGACCTGATAAATTTAGTAATGTAGCAGGATAAAATATTAACACTCATAAATCAATAGCATTACTACATTCCAACAGTGATTCTGCTGAAATATAATTCAGGAAAACCATCCGTTTTACAATAACCTGGAAAAGCCCCTGGGGGTTAACATACCCAAGGGGATGAAAGATCTCTACAATGGCAACTATAGAACATTGAAAAAGAAATTGTAGAAAACTTCAGAAGATGAAAAGACCTTTAAACATGTTCTTGGATAGGCAGAATTAATACTGTCAAAATGGACATACTAATAAAAACAACACACAAATTCAATGTCTGATACACTTGCTTTCAAAATATCAGTGAAACTCCTTAAGGTATTGAAAAACCAGTCCTGAAATTAATTTTGAACAATCAGAGGCTCAGAAATGCCAAAGTACAAAAGCAACATAAGAGACCTCACAATAGCCAGTCTCAAATATACTACAGAGATGAGTAGTAAAAGAGTAAGGTATTGGCTGCAAAATAGATAGGAAGATCAATGAAATACAATAGACTACACACAGACAACCCAACTGATACTTACAGGCACCTGACATGAAAAGGGCACCAAAATATATGTTAGAGAGGAGATAGTGGTTTAAACAAATGGTGCTGAGAAACTAGATACTCATATAAATACTGGCAAGGATGTGAGAGATAAGGTCCACTGACACATTGTTGATCGAACTGCAAATTATTATGACTCTTGAAAGCAATGTGGAGGTTCCTGAAAAAACCATGAGCAGAACCCATATGACTCAGCTATTCCATTCTTCTCTGCTTATTCAAAACAACTAAAAATCAGCATACTATAGTCACACAGTCACTTCAATGTTTGCAGGAGGTCAATTCACAATAAATAAATTGTAAAATCAACCCAGATGTCCAGCAACAGTTGAATGGATCAAGTGCACATAACTAAGAGGTAAATATATCTTCACTACTGGAGCTATAGCACTGCTGTCTGATTCATTCATAAATTTGCACACACCAAACAGAAAAGAATTGGAACCCTGAATAAACTAGAATAATTACTGAAGAATGGACACAATGACTGGATTTCCACAGTACCTTTATCAGACTTTTTCTTGGGGTAAACACTATTTGGTGGCCACAGGCGGACTCCTCTGGACCAAGGCCTGCGGAAATCTTCAGGATGTTTGGAGCTCTTGAAAACCTTATTATGTGGAAGGCAAGAGCCTGGCAAATGTGATAAAATAGAGTTAGCTGTTGACAACTTGCAAACAAAAGAACACAGGATCATCAATAATAATTCAAATAATAGTTCAAACAGTTTTAATTGACATGTGATCATTGTAAATATCTGGGAATACAAATTAAGCTTTGAATTCAAATATACATTATACAATGATAGCATTCCCAGCAACTTAAATATTTTTTGTAGTTTTTTCTCCTAATGAGAATTCTGTCATTTTTGACAACAAGGATGATCCTGAAGGACATTATGTTAAATGAAATAGGCCAGGCACAGAAGGACAAATACTGCATAATCTCACTCTTTGGTGGAAGCTGAGAAATTGATCCCAGAGAACTTCAGAGTGGAATATCAGTTGCCAGAACATAAGAGACAATGTTATGATTAAATATTAGGAAAAAAATTCTGGTACATTTTTTTCAGTCTGTGACCAGAGTTAAAAATAACACAGTCTAGGTTTCTATTGAGTTAGAAAAGAAGGATTTGGATGTTCTTAGAATTCACACTTGTGAACTTATTTTTTGCCATCAGGGCAGCAAAGCAACCGAGTCAGATTGGGCTTTAGGATGATGTGGCAATGTGGAGAGGTCTAAAATCCAACGGACTATTGCATGCACAAACCCCTTTACTAAGGTGAAATCATAGAAAGGCAGAGAGAACAGTAATCAATAGCAACAGCTGTGGCCACATGGCTTATATTCAAAACCTACTTCTAAACTGTACATACCCGTGAGAGTTAAATAAACCCCTCTGTGCCTCCATGACTTGTTTTGGAGATGCAGAAGTGTTTGTCTGGCCCATGTAATGTTATAAGGCTGACAGTGATCACATACAGGCAGCCTTAAGAAGACTGGTGCTTCATATGTGTGCTAAAGTGTCCTATCATTAAATGTGTCAAAGAATAAGCTTGATCTTTGACAGTGTTTGAACAGAGGGTTGTCAAACAGATGTCATCCTCCAGGGCAGTGTATGAAGAAAGTCTATTCTTCATTCTTTATAGGTGGATATATGTAAAGCTCATGAAGAATATTTGTTATTTTCTGTGACACAATATCAGCCTGAAGGGATGGGTGGAGCAATGCCTGCAAACCACAGTTGTGAGTTTTGGCATTTGAAACTTGGAGATTTCATGTGACTTGCCCATATTCGCAACAGTGATGAGTGATGAATGTGGTACAGGAATGTAGCTATTTACCTGGGACCAGAGATCCATGAACACGTCAGTCATCTAGTTGATACCTTAAGAGCCATGAACCCTGAACTCTTACTCTTTCTCTAATGTTCCTCCCCTCAGGACTCCTTGGTGAGAGGCCTCAATCCCAGAAGTTTGGCTGAACCAAGAGAAGGGTTCAAGTCATCACCCAGTTTCCTGCCTCTTCATTACAATTACTGACCAAAACTATTATGATTGCATCCAAATGAAGCCTCTCTAAAGGTCAAGGTTATAGTCCACACTTGTGCCCATCCTTCCCCAGGATCTTCTAACTGCCAACTGCCTCACAATAAGCCTTCCTGATGAGCAGTTGACCACCCAAATGATCAGAACTCTCTGTGGCTCACAAACTGTTTCAGAACTCAGGACATTCTAAACAAACTGCCACTTGATGGCTGTGTCAAGAATTAAGTTTGCTTGGGCTTTTCACCCTTGGGAAGCCTGGTATTGTGAATTAATGGGGGAAAATAGATATCTCGCGCTGTTGCTTTGGTGGATTAATGTAGGAAGTTAACCTGCCCCATGTCTGCAGACAAATATTCTGAGCCATCATCTGAGCAGCTGGACAAAGGTATGACTGAAAATGTGGTTGCTATGCATTCACCAGCTCTAATCAGGCATATTTCTGCTCCTGCCCTTCTTCATCTCTTCCTAGATCCTGCAGGGCCAGTGGCCAGACATCTGCCTTAGATGTAGCCCCCAATAACTACAACCTGCAAACCTCCACTGATGGATCCTCCCTGAAGTCCACCTAGGCACTCATTTACTCCATTATCAGATGTCCACTCCACTTACCTCACACCACTGTCCTTTTTGCCTCCTTCCCAATAGCCCCCAAATATGAACGATCTTGTAGTCATCAACCACATGGAAACTTGCACCTAAATCTCAGATCTTTTCTCTTTTTTACAAATGTCTTTAGACTTCTCTAACATTAGTTTTAGATGTTCATATACATTCAGAGGAGTTTGGCCTCTAATTGCCCTTTCATGGGAAATATATTGCCATACTTAGCATCCATATTCTCTCTCTCAATTTATTTTTTGATCTCATTAAGGCAAAGTGGGTGTCCTACCCCTATGAGGAGTACACATGATACTGGCATTAGGAAATCTCTATTTTACTAAATTTAGAAAAATATTTAAGATAACCAGGTTAATAGAATAAGCAAATATATTAATTGAGTGATAAAACAAAATCACAAGATACTTAAAACTAAGCAGAGAAGTGTGTGAGATGAAAAATCAAGAGGAAATTATGTTCAGTAAACGTTAACTGATCCCTTTGAAGAAACAGCCTTTAAAATGTCAATGTCAACATACCTTCACTGCAACAATTAAGGTTTCCCATAAGAGACAACCCAAAACTTTACCACTCCTCACACTTTCAAACACTCCTCAAACCAACTGAGAGTTGGAATGGAAAGTAAGATGTGCATCCCTCATTACCATGGTGACCGGTCATTATAGAATTTTCATTGTGAGCACATGCCACATTATGGGGTGCTACTGTTCTATAAATAAGTGTATTTTACATGTTCAAGTGTGTTGTTGAAAAGTGTATGTATTACTTTAAAAACTGATTCCTAGACCCACACACTGTTATTTTCTGTTTATGACAATAGGTTAAATCAGGAAAAATTATCTACTCTGCAAATAATTTCATTGATCATAAAAGATTGGGCTGAAAGTGTGGCATAGCTACAATTCTGAGAATCAAAAGAGATTCCATTCCCAGTTTGAAATGCCAACCCTACACATTTTCCACTATTTATGAATCTCCAGAATTGTGTAGACAGAAAAATTTGAAATTTCTCTTAAATTCAGAATAAAAATGTATGTAAAGAATTGTCATTTAATAGGTGAGAGATTTTCAGGTGGGGGAATTTTAAGATTACATGCCTCTCATTTGAAATTGGAAAACAAAACTTTTCTACTTAGTATGCTTTAATGCAATCATTTGAATTAATCTTTCCTCTTCCGTAACTCCTGTGATGAATCAATTTTTTTGCTTATCATCTGACTCTGTCATCTCATACTACAAGAAGTCATAGTTGAAAATGACCATGATTAGATCTAGAAAAAGATATGCAAAATGAGGAAATTGATTTAATATACAATATATTGTGAAAAAGGAAAAAAAATAATAAGATTATATTCAACTTATTGTAACTTTTTAAACAAAGCTGCAAAGATTCCAGTATACAGAAGGGGGTTAAAAGAACAAGACTCCATCGCAGTTTAGAGAAAGCATGATTTACCTCACTGTGAACAATTTGTGTGTGATCACATAAACACTCGGAGAAAATTCTCCTTATTCTCTAGTTTAGCTCATTGCTAGAAATCTGCAATGTGCCTGAAACTCATTATAAAGTTAAATAGCATTTTTAGTTATTTTTATGAATTTTTCAAACAACAGAGGTAAAAAATGTAAAGAAATTTAAATTATCTGAGATTATTTCAGTGGGAGCATGCACATATGACATTTGAATCTAATATACATGGACTAATACCATTTTATAAAATGGCAATTTCAATCATATTGAATAATATACTTTAGGTTTATAAACAAGTCTTAAGTGTATCACATGTATCAGAGGAACCACCCCTAGAACGAAATGATGGGAAATTTTCCAAGATAATCTTGTGAAATTAGTATATGATGTCTATTCTAATATAAAGTGATAACAATTTAATTCTCTCTTCATAGGAAAGTAAAATGCACTGTTAGGATTAAGGATTTGACTAATGGTACTGTCAATGTGAGAAATACCACCAATCAAAACATGTTCTCTTCTATAATTAAATCCAAATATGTAGGTGAAGGAAATGTGTCTAGCTGAGGCCAGGGAGGGAGAAGGAAATCTTACTCTTCAAAATGCCTTGCTCTGTTCCTGACATAAAACCTCAGCTACTATGGAAGCAGCTAGAGGAGAGAAGACTATTCTACTCTGTGCCTTTTCTTCTTCTTCTCAAATATTCAGAAATATTAGTAACAATGTGGCGGAGGTGAGGAGAAGAATTTGGCAGTTAATGATTCTAACAAGTGCTGTCTGTCTGTGGTTCTAGTGTTTGAAAATCGATCCTACTGGATCCCCCACTGTAGAAATGGTAGAAATGATACCAATTTCCTGCTTTTGATAAAGAAGAGAACTGAAACCCAAGTTGAGGGATACTCTACAGGATGGGGCAACCCCAGAGAAAGGCATGTGCACACAGTACCCTCTCTCCACTAGGAAACCAGGAAAAATTCACTGGGACAATTCGCTCTTTATTTTCACTTAATATTGTGCTGTTCCTCTGGCATCAACTCTTCTGTACCCTGAAAAAAAATAGGGTCATCTGGTAGTTTTCACAAAAAACAGGTATGGTTATGTCACAACTGCCACAGCGGATTCTTAAAATTTAATGAATGTAAAGTACCTGGGAATCTTTCTTAGAATGCAGATCGTGAATTGAGAGTTTTCAGAATTGCTATTACTTCTGGCTTGGGCACCACATGTAGAATAACAAATCTTATAGCTACTGAACATGAACTTCTCTCTGTTTGAAATGCTCAGGTGTCTGATGTTAAAAGCCCCCAGGTAATTCAAATGTGCTGTTGATATTGACCCTCACTTCACTGCATGAACTTGTTCCAAGTTAAGAATTTGGTATGAAGGTTGATGGGGTTATTCCTGTGGGTATCAGCAGAGTTGAACACTGTGGCCTCCTTGTCTGGGTACCTGGCAAGATAACCTGACTACATAAAATGCTGTCAGACTGCATAACCCTGGAGGGAAGTGATACATAGATGAAGAGATTATGGAAGATCTGAGCAACAAATTACACCATGTCCTATGGTGGTTGATTCCCCTGATGGCATCAACACTGTTGGCTCCTTCATGGCATCTTCCCTGGCACACAGGATTTTGTCTCACCCACCATGAGATGAGAAGACTTCTGACTTCTGCATTGAGTGTGGAGCACAGGTTAACTTGTACTGTCCATCTTTGAAACTCTCTTCTTTCTTCCTTTCAGTTTAGATTCCTCTAATTTAATCTTCTAAATTGCAATCAGACAGATTTATCATCTGATGACTAACCCTAGAATATGTTTGACAATGTAGAGAGTTAAAGAAATCTTTAAGATTTGAATCTAGTGGAAGGTGATTTTGTCATTGGTGGCAACACCCTTGAAAGATTAATGCAGTTTACTCATTACCTTGTTAGTTCCCTCTACAGTGATGTATTATAAAAATATAGGGGTTGTGGCTCAGTGGTGGAGCACTTGGCTCACATATATGAGGCACTGGGTTTGATCCTCAGCACCACATAAAATAAATAAAGGTATTGTGTTCATCTACAATTAAAATATATATTTAAAAAAATAGCAAACCAGTCCTCTGAATCCCTTAAGCTTTCTTTCACCATGTGATCTCTCCTTCTTGCATCGGCATCCCCAAAGATATCACCCATTATGTTGTGATGCAGCCAGGAGACTTCATCACAGCCAAACAGATGTCACTGCCATGCTCTTGAATTTTCTGAACGCTCTATAAAGTACCTAGCCTCAGGTGTTTTGTTGTACAGTAAAATCTGACTAGTATAGTAGATTATACAAGGTGTCCTGCCCTTTTCTCTGAGTTCTAAAACACTCTTTGGCTTCTGTGGAGTCAAATGCCTCCCAATTAAACTATGGAATTATGTTAAAAAATTTCCAATTAAGCTGCAATTATTGAATTTCTAGTGGACACTAATTAAAATTGATTTTATATCTGAAGTATGTATCATCATCATGAAACCTAAAACACCCATAATATCTTAAAGAATATCAGAGAAACACTCTAATAGGAAGGAACATATCCAAAAGAATTGCATAGCAAAATGGAAATGATTGGCTCATGAGAATGCCAGAAGGGAAAGCCAAAAACATGGGTATTCAACATCAGGTGGATTCATTGACCCAAAAACTGACTTTGGAACCCCCTGAGTGTTGGTGAACACACTGGCATTCTCTCCTATATGCTCACAGGGAGAGGCATGAAATTTCTGTGTCTTGCAGCTCCATCTTTCATTCCAGACCTTACCCTATGTGAATCCTTTACAATCATCATCTTTCCTTTATAATCATCCTTTATAATCACCTATAATCAAGATATGGGTTTCCTGAGCTCTGTGAGTGATTTCCAGTAAATTATTGAAACTGAGGAACAATCTCAAATTTGTAGTCAGTCTGGGTGATCCTGGGCACCCCAAACATGGCTGGTGTCCGAAGTTAAGGGCAATCATATGGAAGGAAGACATTGTCCTAACATTGCGGAATCTAAGGCTACCACTGGATGTTGAGTGTCATAATTGTTATTGTGGACCACCCAGTTGTCATACCCATATTCCCATTAAGCTGAGTATGGGATTTTTTAATGAAAATTCTACTCCTGCAATTTTGTAATGTAAGGAGAATATGAATGTAGAAGAAACACTCACAGGGGAACATCATCACACCTACCAAAACACATTTTCTCATCAGTTAGATTCCACAGCAAGTGACTGATCCAGCATAGGATGTTTTCTTGCTCTTCAGGCCACATGCTATTATAGGTAGAGGAAAATCATGAGGACCAGATAATGGTTATCCCCTGTTTGTATAGGTCTTCTATTCTCTGGTTGACATTTTCAAACATGATGAGAAACAGTGGTAACTCAACAAAATCATACAGCAAGAGGACAGCAAACCACTCCAGGCCCAAAGACATGACCTTTCCTGGAAGATGGGCCTCTCTTACATGTACTGTGGAGAATGCATCTCTCACAGCTTTTTGATTGACAGCTGCTGTGAATGGAAGGTTTACCTTGAAGAGAGATCTATGCATAGCCCAGGGTATTCACTATAGAAGTTTGCTCCGTGGTTACAAGTCACCACCATATGACAGATTATACAGCTATTATGAGAATAAACAGATGAGTCCATCTATCTATCCTTCCCTTCAGGTCCTCTGTCATCCTTACACCCTGGCCCAGAAACCACCAGGAGAGCCTGTTTCTGCTAGTATCAAATCTTCTCTGGTTCCCCCTTCTGTGGAGCCTGGCTAGATGGAAGCCTAGATGGTCATGTTCTCTGAGATAGAGACAGAGAATTGGTTAGCAATCATTAAAACCTTGAGTAGTTATCATAGATGACCAGCACAGGGGAATGATCTGTCTTCTTGTTGTACAGTGCAAGCATATTCAGTGGCAAGGTCACCTTCAGAGAAGGTGGTTATAGCAGTAAAGGTGGATATGACCCTGAGCTCTATGTCCTGAGATCCACAGCACAGGTGCACTCCCCAAGCCTCTGTTTGTCTCTCAGGCCTTTTGATTTTGTGTTTGGGGAATATAAACATTTACTTCTTTCCTAGAGCTCTTCATTGGAGACTCCTGGGGAACTCTCTTACAAGTTCTAGAGGTAAAATATTTTGAAAAGAGATGGAGGTCCAATGTTCTCTAGCTGCTTTTCTGGACAGAAAATACTCCTTAGTCTCTAAAACCCTGATCCCAGTTACCTTTCAGGGTTTTACCTGTGATCAATGTCCCATCTATCCTGCATTGTGATGTGTCCTGGGCCTAGGTAACAGGGCTGTGAAACTGCCAAGAGCCTGTCTGTGGACTGAGCTGGGCTCTCCTGAGACCACTAATTATGCCTGAGTCAGTAGCAAGGACTATGGATCTTAACCTCCTCTTCCATACCTCTGGGCACCCAGATGTACTTCTGTCCCACTATCATCACATCTTCATAATATGACAGTGTGTCATTAGGATTTCTTTGAAATCAGTTAACATATGACACTTTTTTTTGATAAACAATCAGGTGCTTCTGTGGATTCACAACATCTTCTAATCTCATTTTACAAGTGATGATTGCTCTCTTTTACAACAGCCTCCTTCCCACATTAGACTGGCAACTGCCAATGGAATGTTTCTTTTTTAATTGCCTCAGTGTTTTATATAATCTAATTAATGTGCCAGAAACCAGACCTGCCTGAGGAAAACACTTCAGTCTACCTGATCTCTGAATTTCCTCAGTGTTAGGTTGTGTAGAGATAAGCTCTAGAGGGTAGTTGGTCAGGGTTCCCTCTATCCAGGAGGATACTGTTACTGAAATATCTAGAGCTCAATGGTCAGAGAATTGACCTGAAGCAGATGAAAGTACATATCATTATGCAGAAATTCCTAAATGAAGCTGTTGATTCAGAGACAAGGTTCCAAGTGCCTACTTCACCATCTGACATTGCACCTGAGCATAGCAGCCCTAGTCCTGAGGACAGAACTTTCTGGAGGAGGGAGAGAGATGAGGGGAGTGTGCATATATGCCCAAGAGAAATGAATCAGCACTGGCCCTACTGCTGGATAGTAAGGATGTGCCTTGAGAATGGGCAAGAGGCCCAGGCAGCCATCCTGGGTGAAGGACACAATCCCTGGGCTCCCTGGTACATCACTCTGAGCTCCCTCCTGGTACACCTGGAATTTTATATGATCTCCCCAGTGAGCCACAGTCCTTCGGGAGCTTCCCAGGTTGAACCTTAGACAAGATCTTTCCATCACATTTTCTAGATATGCTCCTCATGAATCCTAGTTCCTAACTATGCCTCAACCCTATGACACTGACACTGTGTGAGTCTGACTCTCAGAACTTGGCCACTGCAGACCATGCATAGAATGGATCATCCTGACTTCCATTTTAAAGACTGTTTCCTGGACACCTGTTGATCCAGGGGCTAACACCAGCATTGTCAAAGTCAAAAACTGACCGAGATATACTGAATTCTGATCCTGGGCTCTTTGTGACAGAACATGACCAGGATGGGTAGGGGTTATCTTGAGGCCCAGGCTGGGACAGAGGGCTTGCGGTGGGGTAATCCTGGGTACAGAGCCTCAGTGGTCAGTGAAGACAGGAGCAAGAGAGCCATTCAGGTCATTGTGGAGACACCCCAGAGCTCTGTGTTCTGAGCCCACAGCTGGATAGGGCTCCTTGTCTTCTGTCATCCACCTGGGAAGAATGAGGCTCTGGGGACAATAGCCCATACTGAGGTAGGTGCTGCTGTACATGGTTCTAAGGTGGCCATCCAGTACCTACTGTAGGGCCACATTCACACTGCAGAGGGCATAAGCACATTTTGGCCATGGCAATAGTGGGAGGAACCACTTATTGCTTGAGGAATAATGAGCAAATTAACCATAAACCAGATTTTTCTCTTCAAATATTGGCACATTTTACATTTGGGATTCAGTCTTGTAAAATTTAGACCTTTTACAAGCTTTACACTGAATAAATGAATATATGAGTATTGTTTATTTCTCCTTGTTCAAATTGGTGTCTGCATCTTTATTTTGCAGTTAATTGTTGAGTTACCATGAGTAATGAGGATGGATCCAGGAGATATCAATTGGGTAACAAAAGACCTTTATCCACACAGGAGATTCTGGCAGGTGGAGTGACATGTGTAAAGCAGCAAACATCCAAGACAAACTCAGAGGTTTGTTTGTTCTGGGGACCTCCTAGAAGTTCCTGCTGGGCTGATATGGTGCATATTAAATTATCCCCAGGGGCTCAGGCCAGACTGCTTGCACCTCCCTGACTATGAAAGAGGTTGATAATCTCAGGCTGTTTGCTTGGGTGCTCCCATGGCTGGTCTGCAGCTAGATGGGAAGAGAGCTTCCGGCCATGTCTCTGGGATTGGCATGGAGCATTGGGAGGAGCCTGCCTGTGCAGAGGGTAGGCCTCAGTGAAGGGGCAGTGGGAGGGGGGACCATAAAGGTGAGGAAGATAGTGAAGGAGCAAAAGGGCTCTGCAGCAGGAGGGAGGAGCCTGGGGATACGGAAAGGAAGGAACTGAAATGGTGATGACCAGGCTCCAATCCTCCTGCATTTTGCTGTAGCCCAGACCAAAATCTGGGGGCCCCAATCACTCAATTCTGATCCCTCCCTAGCATCCACTTAGGATTCCGAGGGGGGATGAATACTGCAGTTTGGGCCCACTGACCAAGGAGGTCTCAGCCCTACGGCTATAGAGGTTATGTGTGTGTGTGTGTGTGTGTGTGTGTGTTTCCCTCTGGAAATTTCACATGTCCTCCTTCTTTTATGGACGCTGTCATTCTTCAGTGAATGTGTGTTGGAACTCTGGACCACTTTATCATCTCAAATATTGGATCCAGGACTCTTGTGCCCAGGAAGATGAGGGAGCAATGAGTAACTCTTTGATTCAGGACATTCCTAAAAGCAATTGTACACAAGCAGTTGGCTACTCTGAGTTCACACTTCTCACCTGGGCAAATTGTTCAGTTATCAAATAAATGTTTAGTAATCAAGATTCAATAATTGTCTCTCAATTATTGAATAATTGTCCTCTAAATCTTTGTTATTGTGGCACAGATATGAGTGGATTTTAGCTTGTTCCTTCCTTTTGAGACATCCACGAATCCACTCAAGTGCAGGATCCAGACCTTAATATCTTCCAATGACATCTCTCTTCTGAGATACCAGTATAACCATGTCTGAGGGTTATTCTCCCTTAGTTTGACTGACACCACAGTGCTACAGTATTAGGAAGCTGGCAGTTCTTATCATTCAAAATGTCCTGCTTAGGTAAAAATAGAATCATCTGAACCTGGAGAAGTACAGAAACAAGGCCCCATATCTCAGAAGTGTGAGGGCATGGGCAGAACTGGAAATACCCATGTGACAGGCTCTTTCCTCTCACTGTGACCCAGGCAGGGAGAGGCCATGGTAGCCAGGTTGGTGGCAGGTTTATGTTTTTTTCCCTCCCTTGTCTGCCTGTGTTACGAGCAGCATTGCCATCCCACTTCTGACCATAATATTCAACCTTGTCCCCAGCCTGGGCCCCACTGATGATCCAAGTGACTGTGTTGGAGCCAGAGAATCAATCAGGGGTTCCTGATGGCCTGCAGCTGTCATTGTAGATGACCACTACAGGGGCCTTGTCTGGCTTCTGCTGGTAACAGGGAACAAGATAGCTGCCTGTCTTGGTCTGGATTTCAGACTAATTTATACATGGCAAATTCGTGGAGTGAATCACCAGCCTCACAACAGGATGGGTTTTATAAGCTTTAATATCAGATAATATAACAATAAACAAGCAACAGTTATACTTTACAATATTGAGTACTGTATATAATGAATCAATAATATAGAAGAAAAGAAAGAAAGAGCGGCTCCAGCCCAATAAGCACTCACCAATCAACACTGGATAACACAACACGGGTTTGCAAGTACACTCAAAGCATCATCATCACCTTCAACACCCAGCCTTGGGTAAAATAAGCAACACCAAGAATGGAGTAAACACATAGGTGAGAGTCTTTCTTCTCCACTCAAAGCATCATCATCACCTTCAACACCTATCCTTGGGTAAAAGGAGCAACACCGAGGGCAGGGTAAAAACATAGGTAAGAGTCAGATTCTTTCTTCACAAATCAGGTTCCTTCCCCTCATCATCAGGTTCCTTCGTCTCATCATCAGGTTCCTTTTTCTACACTCCAAGCATCAGATTCCTTCTTCCCCAGTTGGATTCCTTCTCCAGTTAGATTCCTTCTTCTCCAGTTGGATTCCTTCTTCTCATTCTCATTCCCCTTTGGAGGATTAAAAAGACACAGCAACCCCTCCCAATATGCAGTCCGGCATTATGCAACTGGCCTTAGGTTGTTTATTCTCTCTCTGCAAGGTGGGAACTGGCCAGGTTCCAAGCTCACAGGGTCGAAAGTTAAAAGTTCTGATGCACCAAGAGCTCATAGTGTGCCAGGTGGCCCCAACCAATAACATTGAGAGTGTTTACTGTCTTCAAATTCTCTCCAAATTCCTCACTAATGGACCCCCCTTTCCTAAGTCACTTAAGGACGGGCCCATATTATTAACTATCTATACACTGCCGATACTGTTGCCCCCACAGGTGATGCTAGCTGTCTGTTTGGGGCCACTAACACTGAGGATGACTGAGTCACTTCATAGGATGCCACAGAGTCTGCAAGAAGATAAAAAGTGGTTGTATTCATGAACATGAAGGAACAGTCCCAGGAAATCCCTGTCCCAGGCTTATATAAACTTCATGGATTCTCTTTGCCGACAGAGCACCCCTCCCATCCATTTCAGCAGCAGTGGCCAGGGGGCTTAGCTGAAGAATGGAAGCTTTGAATATAAGAGCAAAACTACCCCTGTTTCCTGGCAGCAGCAGACCCTCAGGGTCACTCAGCCCCCATCCTGCAGCAGGTTCCTGAACATCCTGCCAACTGCATGTGAGACCTTGTTGAGCTGAGAGTCAGGGCCAGCTTGGTTCCAGAGCCCTGGGCTGAGTGGGTGGATGAGAGCCCTGGAGAAGCACCTGTGTGGTGATGGAGTAGGCCAAGGGGGAGGGTCATCCAGGCCTTGGTGAAGTTGCCCCCAAGGCTGCTTCCTGAGGCCCAGGTTGGGCTGGCTTCCTCCCAGGGATATCTTATCCTCTTGCTGGGATTTGTTGCCCTTTATGTAAATCAGCCTGCACTCTGTGCTGCTGCTGGAGAAGTTTTATTTTGTCGAGAGCAGGGCTTAGCTCTGGGGACACAGACAGGGGTGGAGTAGACCTCTAACCCCACTCTCAACCTCAGGGGATGCCCCTTCATCAGTTGATCTTAGTCTGGCTGACATCTCCACTCCATACCCTTTCTTTGCCTCACCTCTATTCTGCTTTGGCCATGCAGAACTTGATAGAATTCTCAGTTGACTGTGAAGTACATACAGAAGGCAACAGTGAGGTGCTGCTCTGAGAACTACTCTTGGGAGCTAGCTGGGACACACTTGCTAAGGAAGTGCTTTTGAAAAAAAGACATCCACTGGTTTGGGAGCTGCCCTTGGAAGATAACAGTGACAAAGCTACCTGGGTAGTGCTTTTGGAAGTTAGCATGAGGTATTTGTTCAGCTGCTCTTGGAGTTAGTAATGATGTGCCTGATGAGGAACTGTTTTTAGAAGCTGATAATGAAACACTTGCCTCCGAACTAGTTTTGGAAGTTAATCCACTTGAAGCTGTCTCTGAATTAGGTTTAAAAGATAATAATGGGGCTGGAGTTGTGGCTCAGTGGTAGAGCACATGCCTAGCATGTATGAAGCACTGGGTTCAATTCTCAGCACTGCATATAAATAAATGAATAAAATAAAGGTCCATCAGCATCTAAAATAATATTGAAAAAAATTTTTTTAAAAGATAATAATGGCAACTGTAGTTCTAAGCTTCCAGAGAAACCCAACAAGGGTACCTCAATCTCTGAGCTGCTCTGAGAAGCAGAAAATGAAAAGCCTTCCAAAGCACTCTTTTTAGATAAGCCACTTTGTTGTCTGGAATCAGTGGGCTGGGTCATGTGACTATTCACACTGGATTTCTACAAGGAAAAAATGAATGGTGCTGAACCATGCTTATCTGGAACTTCTGATTCAGAAGCTTTTCCAGATTCTAATGTTGTTACCTGAGAGGGAATACTGTTGTTTGGGCTGGAAACAGATCGATCTCCCTCATTTGCAGAGCTATTCTACCTGGAGATGCCAGAGCTCCTAATGGAGTTCCTACTACTCTCTGATTTGGTGGATGACCCAAAATATATAAAACTGTTTTCCAGCTGAACTGATGTACGTTGTTTTAGCAGAAAATTTTACAAGATCTCACTCAACTGCAGAGTTGTTTTTTCCTTCTATGATTCATTTGTTGGATTGCTCTTCTGCCCCTTCTTGGCAACCAGTTCCTCTCTTCTTGTACACACTGGAGCATCTGTCACTTTGGTGCCTTCATCCATACTAAGAATTTTATTCATAATTTTTTTTTTTTTTGGTACTGAGGATTGAACTCAGGAATACTCCACCACTGAGCCACATCCCCAGCCCTATTTTGTGTCAGCGTCTCACTGAGTTGCTTAGCACCTCGCTGTTGCTGAGGCTGGCTTTGAACTCATGATTCTCTTGTCTCAGCCTCCCAAAGTACTGGGATTACAGGCATGCACCACCGCACCCGGCTTATTCATAACTTTATGAGGGTACCTGCACCCAGGGAAGACGTGGATGGCCAGACATCGTTAAAGAGATGAGCTGCTGCAGCTGCAGATTACTGGCTGGCTCTTGGCGTACACAGATTTGTTGTGTTAGCAGAGGTAGCGTGGCCCACGGGGGCAGGTCCCAGACATTGTGGGGCAAAACCTCCAGGCGGTGGCGCCAGTGTTTGTCAGTTTCCTTTTCACAGCTTTGCTCCTGCACCCAGGCAGCCACCAGTGGGTTCAGGCTCAGGTACTCCAACACCTCCTGTGCCATGTTAGGCCTGCAGGATGCAGAGGACGCCAGCAGACACTGAACCTGGGAAGAGGTGGGGTGCGCAGGGGCGATCAGCCCTGTCACTGTTGTCTGCACCAGTGGCCCTCTAGAGATAGCTCCTCAAGAGGCCCAAACACCAAACAACGGCGTCCATACCAGCTAAACAGCCCACTTTCCCAATCATGTCTTGAACTGACTTCTTCCACCACACTCTTCTGTCATGATGTTCTCCCTTGCCTCAAGACCCAAGGAATGGAGTCAGCTGTCTATGGACTGAGACCTCTGAAACTGTGAGCATCCATATAAATTTTTCTTTCTCTAATTGTTCTTGTCAGATGATTTGGTTGAAGCGGTAAAAAAGCTAACTAAAACAGACATAAGAATTTTTGTGGTGGTGTTCGTCTCAGGGAAACTTTTCTGTGTGACAGAAACCAAATGATTTTGTGTTGCACATTCCCTCTTAAATATGAGCGTCACAGGTGGAGCTGTAACAGTCATCCTAAGGTCTTAAGATAACATGGATCCAGGATTTTTGAGAAGTGAGATCACTGGTGATGGGAAATCACTGCTAAAGAGGAAGTCCCTGAACTACCCCAGCACCCAGCAAACACAGGTTGTCCATTTTATGGAAGTGCTCCAGGAGTTTTCCATTCATTTCCTTTATTCAGCTGAATGCATTTACTTTGCTATATCATCATTCTGTTGATCCAGGCTTGTTCAGGGATACTGCCTGTGTGTCAGGTTAGCCATCTTGTAGGCCACCAGATTTCTCTTCATGACATCTATAAGAGTTGGGCACACACTTGTGGTTGGAAAGCCATGTGCTCCAAGGAAGTCTGATTGTCCCTCTGTAGGAAGGTGGAACCCCTTCAGGAGCCAATGGTTGATGGGCTATCAGCTGTCGGGATGTTAGGACTGTTCTTTCTGAGACTATTCCAGAGGCAGACCAAGATTTCGGTTTAAGAGGTATGTCTAATTGCACTGGTTGGGGTAGGCCTTTGCAGCAAAATACCCCCGGGCTCTACCACATAGTGATACTTGAATCATATGCTTCCTTTTTACTTGAAATGACAAATATATAGGAAAACTGGGTGAAAAACGTGCACTCAGATAATATCAAATAAACCATAAGAAGAGTCCTGTCCTCATATTAACAAAAAGGATTAGGATTTAGTTGGTTTCAGCATTCTGACCCATCTTTCAAAAAATAAAGGGCAAATTATTATATTCCATACTCCCATCAGGGGGAAAAAAGGAAGTGTTCATAGTGAATCACATTTCTGGAAACAGCAAATTTGCACTGGGGATATTGCTCCAATGCAAGTATTGGGAGCAAGGAAAGTTGCACAGTGTTTGAGTCCTAGAGCAGGAAGCCAAGCAGCAGGTGCAGGCAGAGGTGTCACTGGTATTGTAGTTTGGCACTGGGGCCAGAGGACTCTGCAACATAAAATAAAGGCATCATGGAGACAGCAACCCTGTGTTTATGTCTTGACGTATAAGAATCTCATAATAGACCTTCTGGGGTTTGCAACAAGGTCATGTCATTTATAAAGAAAAGATACATTTTTTTCAAAAGGTTTATTGATGTCCTTGCTTACACTTGAGACTCATATGTGTTCTCTCTCTCTCTCTCTCTCTTTCTCTCTCTCTCTCTCTCTCTCTCTGTATGTGGAGGAGTACCTGGGGGATATGACCCAGGGATGCATAAGCATCCTGAGCCATATCCCCAGACCATTTTTTTATTTTTTAATTTTGAGACAGGTTCTCACTAAGTTGCTGAGGCTGGCTTTGAACTTGTGACCCTTCTTCCTCCTGAGCTACTGGGATTACAGGTGTGCACCACTGCGCCTGGCCATGTGTGCTCTTTGTTCTCACCTGAAGTAGGACCATATTGTTCTCAGACACTTAAAACTGGTCTGAGTAGATCAGCATACTTCATCGCGTGTACACAATCCTACTGTGTTCACCATACTTAGTCTTTCTCAAGGGCAAATTCTTAGGCACAGAGAGTCTAAGAATCAGACCGTCTCTTGCCAGTTTCTCCGTTGAAAGGGAGGAAAGAAACTTATCTATGGATCAGGCTCTATGGACATGTTTTCCATCCCAAGAACCTGTGACCTATGTTCTACAGGACTCTAGAATAAACTGACAGAATTTCAGATTTAAAATGCAACTAATTCGGTGAAATAACTACAATTCCAATGGATATCTATACTCTTCTATAGTTTGGACTACACTGAGAAAGTGAGTGAGCAAATTAAGACAAAGGTCTCAGTCATTAATCAGAGGGCATGTGAGAGTGAGAATCAGGCCTGAGTGGGTAATTTCTTGTCCCATGTCCACATCTGTCTGTGATGCTGTGTGTCACTGAAACTGTTTCCACTGCCATCAAAGGTGGCACAGTAACATTCATCTTCACCCAAAGCCTGCAGCCCACTAATGGTTAGGGTGGCTGTGTTTTCTAAGTTAAAGCCAGAGACTCTGTCAGGGATTCCTGAAGGCCAGTTGCTATCCCTGTAGATGACCAGGAGACAGATGCCTAGGATGGCTTCTGCTAGTACCACGATATATATTTATCCCCCAGTTTTTCTCCATAGCATATCTGACTTGCTAGACTGAGTTGAGGTCACTGACATGGAGGTGGCTGATTCAGTTCATAGGAGGCCACAGACTCTGCAAGGAGAGAAGTAGAGATGAGAAAGACAATGAGGGTATCCACCAAGAGACCCATTACCTGGCTGGGGTGATTGAGCTCCAGGGATACTCTGGGGCCCTCAGGACATCCCTTCCATGTCCATTGTCCATGAACTTGAACATGTAAGCAAAATGCCCCTCTATCCTGGAAGCCTGAGTCCAGTGTGGGGATTTCATACCCACTTCTGCTCTGACAGCAGGCTCCTGAGCATCCTGCCCAGCACAGGCATGGCCCTGCTAGGCTCAGAGTCTGGGCAGATCTGGTCCCAGCACCCTGGGATGTGTGACTTTGTGGGAATCCTGAGTCAGCACATGTGCACTGAGAAGTCCAAGGAGGAGGGGGATCCAGGCCATGGTGGAGGTACACCTCGTGTTGCTTCCTGAAGGCCAGGTTGGAATGGTTTCTTACCAGGCATCTATTATCCCCTTGTTGAAGAAAGGTGCCCATTATACAAATCAGCCTGAGTCCAAAGTAGTTGCTCATGGAATTTGTGGTTTCCAGAGCAGATCTCAGCCCCCAGGGACACAGAAAGGGAAGGGTTAGCCCTGAAAAGTAAGCTTCAGCTGATGGAATACTACTTCACACTTGCTACTTTATCATCTAGACAACATCTGCCCAGATGAGATCCAGTGCAGATAAATCATGTGATAACCATAAGAAGCAATTGGGTACATTTATAGGGAACAATCTGATTTCTCTGAGGTCTGACCTACAGAGTGCAGAGAGGAGAATTTGGCATCCTTGGATCTAATGGATGGGCAACTAGTCTGGATCTTGTTGAATCTAAATACACAGAAGTTATGAAGGACATTTGAAGCCAGCTTCGGCATACCTGTTTATGCTCCAATTTGTAGACCTGAGCCAATTGTCTAATGTATAATGTTCTGCAAGAAGAGGTTCCAAAGAATATTCCCATCACAATAGGACACCACTAAAGTCAGGATCAGCAAACTTTGTTTGTGAAACTGTACTGGGCACAGTCATGCCCACTCCTTTAAGCTTCTTAATGGTGCTGTCACTCTGCAAGGTCAGAGTCAAGTGCTTAGAACACAAAGGGAATGATTAGAAAACACTAAATCATTTCCTGCCTGAACATTTACGAAGTTGATAATTTGAGCATTCCTCATTAAAATATTCATGCCCCTGAAGAATAGTAAATGAAAATATTGAAAGTTAGGTTAGGAAGTGGCATAGACTGTGCCACACATAAAGAATTTCCAAGACTCAGGGTTGAATTTGGTTGTTATATCCATTTGCTTTATTGGTGTTCCCCTATAACAATTGAATAAGGCATATGAGGTAAAAGTAGATTTCCACATATCCAGACAGGAAGTCATTTCATTGGCCATTTCACTGGCTGTAGCAGAATAACATGTTTGTCAGTGTATGATATATACCATTGGTGCAGGAGTTGAGTTCTCTATTCCTCTCACAAAGATCAGAAAATCTGCATTCAATTTGCCAGTAAACGGATAGAACTGGAGACTATCATGCTAAGTGAAATGAGCCAATCCCAAAAAACCAAAGGCCTAATGTTCTCTCTCATAAGCAGATATTAACTCACAATATGTGGGGTAAGGTGGAGAAAGGGATTCACTGGATGAGACAAAGGGAAATGAAAGGAAGTGAGGAGGGACGGGAATGGGAAAGATAGTAGAATGAATCTGACTTTACTTTCCTATATTATATGAATACACCATCAATGTAACTCCACGCCATGTACAACCATAAAAATGGGAAGTTATACTCCATATATGTATGACAAATCAACATACATTTTACTATCATGTAGAACTAAAAATAGCAAATTGAAAATCTGCATTCATATAGATTGGATAAGCCGGGTGCGGTGGTGCAAGCCTGTAATCCCAGTACTTAGGGAGGCTGAGACAGGAGGATCGTGAGTTCAAAGCCAGCCTCAGCAACAGTGAGGCACTAAGCAACTCAGTGAGACCCTGTCTCCACATAAAACACAAAATAGGGCTGGGGATGTGGCTCAGTGGTCGAGTGCCCCTGAGTTCAATCCCTGGTACCAAAAAACAAAACAAAACAAAACATATGGATTGAATAAAAGCATACATATGCATTTTATTTGTGGAGCCACATTAACTTTTATTGCCTTGTTATAGCACAGTCCGTTTGGATCATGTGGAAATTCAGGAGTATTTTCTAGGGTTGTATATAGTCATGACAATCGAATCAAATATGCATGAATTGTCAAGTATATTCAAAGATATGGAAAGACACTTGCATCTCCGAGAGCATGAAAGAAACTATAAGAAATATTTTCCACTATATTCTCTCAAATATTTAGGGTTAAATTGTATAAATCTTTTTAAGCCATCTTCCACAAACTAATGAACAAGTTTTTTCTTACACTACCCACCAAGAAGAATAAAAGGATGAGGCTTAAAGAGTAACTCTGAAAGAAATAGTATACTTCAAACTTGGAAATGTTACCCCAATTTATAAATAAGCAACAGGGAAAGTTGCCAAATGGGTATGTATTCTAGTATGAGGAGACACTGTCACGTGCGCCACAGTGGTTCCGGTGGCCCAGCTGTATGGACAATCTTATCCCCTAGATCTATCCTAATAGAGGAATTAGTGATAGGAGAAAAATCTGGTGTTTAGGTCAAGCCCCCCTAGCAGAATCCCAATGTAGACCAAGGGAATTTGGGAACAGTCCTGTCACCTGCTCTAGAGAATTACACATCTTGAGAAAAACAGCTCATGGTGCAAACCCAGGTGCTGGTAGGTACAAAAAAAAAAAAAAATCAGTCATCACTCAAACATGAGGCCAGAGCTATGAGATTCACCAGTCATGAGGTCATGTAGGCTCAATTGTGACTATTGCATGGTGAATATTTTGCATCTGGGAAGGAGCCAGAGCAGGCCTCAGTCTCAATACTCTTTCTGGGCAAGTGGTCTAGGTCCTATGTCTCCAACTTGCCAGTACCAGACATTCTCCCAGGATTCACATGTATGTCCCTTGGGTGGAGATGAAGATTTGGGCATAAGGTAAGTCTAAAATGTCTGCTACCTGAGGGCTCCAGCCCAGCAATGTCTAATAATACAATGAAAGCTTGTTATGCATTCAATGTCTATAAGCCACATTAAAAAGGCATGCACAATTATTTAAATAATATGTTATATAACCCAATCTATCCAAATAGTATCATTTCTACAAGAAATTGATGAAAATGAATTTATGAAATATTTTACATTTTTTTAAAATATGTATTATACATTTACATTACATTCCAATTTGGACAGTAAAGTTTTATCAGAAAATTTTTTTTATTTTCTCATTTACATATGTGAAGGTAGATGTACTTAACCAACTTGAGTGAAGCATGTAAATATATTTACATAAAGATATTTACAGCCATATATGTAAAAGTGATTCATGCTTATTAGGATAAATTGGACTTTGAAGGAAAAGTATGTTTGTTTCAAAACTACTATTTGATCAAGTACCTTATGAAAGTCCATAATTTAATATACTATCACAACACTTCTAAATCTAAACAGTATAATATTTTTAAATTTTTTAATTCTTCTTTTTACATACACATGACAGTAGAGTGTATTTGGACATATTATATATGCATGGAGTATAACCTCCCATTCTTGTGCTTATACATGATGTAAAGTCATACTGGTCATGTATTCATATGTAAAGATTAAAAAGTTATGTAAATAATTTAATTTGGGGGTATGAAAAAGCAGTATTGTCACTGTTCAAAGTTACAAGCTCCTACTATTATTTACAGGCATGTTCATAGAAAAGTAATGTTGATTTTAGGTGACTGCTTTCTTCATCACTTTTTTTACTATAAAGAAAACAAACTCTGTGTATTTGTAAAGTCATAAAGGTCTTCTGGTACCCTGTCATGCTCACCAAAGAGTAACCTAAGAAGAAAATGATCCTAAAGATGAGGTGGATCTTAATTTATTCTATCAGTTATCTTCCTTCACTAGACACACATATTTTTGCCCAAGGAGCTCATGAACAAACTGTCCATGGTTTCATGGATGGAGATTATCCATGGGGTCATGAAAATGGACTTCAACTCACAAAAATAACCTGGCATAGCCAGGTGGCAACAGCAGAATCCAACCCTGAGTTCTAATAAGAGGTTATTCCCTGTGGGAAGCAGACAAGTACCTCAGTACAGATTAATGACATTAGACATTTCATCAGGGAAGACTAACTTTAGTTCTTAGCGAAATAGCCATTTAACCTTGAAAGAATTTTTGGTTTTTGTTTGTATATTTGTTTTGGTTTTTTTTGTTTTGTTTTTGCCTGCAATGCTTCTGCCAAAGCTGTTTTACTTCCGGGACTTCTAGACTAGAGGAAGAGTGTGACACAGCCAGGAAGAGGTTTGTGTCTCATTTCTCTATCTGCCTGAGTCACTGTGAGCTTCATCATCATTGTCCCACCTGTGACAGTAATAGCCTCATCCCCAGGTTGGGCTCTGCTGATGGACAGGGTGGCTGTGCTCTCTGAAGTGGAGCCAGAAAAAAATTGGTCAGGGATTTCTTAGGGCTGTTTGCAATCTCCTTTAGATGACCAGTACAGGGACCTAGCCTGTTCTTCTTTTTTTTAATTTTTAAATTAAATTTGCTTTATACGGAGGCGGGGCAAGATGGCGGCTTTAGATGGATGCAGTGGTCAGTCTCGCCAAAACCGAAGATTGAAAATGCGGTAATACCATCTTCCAGCCAGCTTTTAGGCATCACCCTACAGCTACCCCTACAGGAAATTTCACTTGCATGTGTAAGAAGGGCCACCAGACAGCAGCCATTGCCACAGCATGACTTCAGCAGTGGCAGAGGTAAGCAGCTGCAGGCGGCTCGGAGCCCCAGCCCAGGGCTTGCACCGGGTGGGGACAGCTTCTACACGAGATATCTGGCTTCAGCGCCCACCCAACCACACAGGGCCCACAGCAGTGGCTCTCGTGGACCCACAGCCCCGGCTGCTAGCCACTGGGAAGCACAAATTCAGGGTAGGAGACGCTCCAGAGATGCCAGTGAAGACAGCTCAGCCTAAGGGCGGCCTGGGCCCGTCCCAGTTCCGCTTCAGAGTTCCTGAGGACCGACAGGAGCTGCAGAGGGCACAGATCTGCCCAAAGGAACCTCCACGGGTGTCCAGCCAACAGACCAGGGACTGCTACCTCGAGCCTCTGGGGAGCCCAGTCTCAGGGGGCATTGGGACAGCAACTCAGTACAAACTTTGGCAGCAACGCAGCCTTGAATCAAAGTCTTCACCAGCGGCCCAGAGTGCCACCCAATTGGGAAACCCACACCCAGGGCACCAGCGGAGAAAGTCCAGCAAGCAACGAACAACACCACCTACTGGAGGTGAAAGGAACCACACCGGTTTATTCACATTGAGACTTTTTTTAAATATTTTGTTTTTTATTTTCTTCTATTCTTACTTTTTATTTTATCCTTTATCTTTTTCTCCTAATATTTCTATTGTTTAATCTTTTTGGTTTTTTCTCTGCTCTTTCTTTCTCTTTCCTTCTCTCTTTTCTCTCTCACTCTGTTCCTACCCTCTAATCCCCAACAGTTGTGAAACCAAATATTTGTTATACAGTGGGATATAGGAGATTGCGATTTCTGAGCTGAATACTGGAGTGGTACTAGATAGTCTTGTATCTCCCACTTGCATATGTTCTATTTTTCTTGTTATCATCTCTCCTCGCTGTACCCTTCTTTTCTCCTTCCTTACCAGTCTTCCCCAACTCTCTGTCACTCTTTCTAGTAATAACCAACTTCTCTTGGATCCCTTTTTCATGCTTTCTAAGATCTAATAACCATATCCTCACTTCCTACCACCCCAATATTCTATCCTATACCCCACCCTCAGGTGTCCCTAGCCCACCAATAGGAACTATAGACCCTTGTGCAAACTTATTGGTTACATAATAGATTGTAAAAGAACTCATAACTGGTATATATCATGACTAAACTGTAAATGTATTTGGGAGCTATTAGGAGCTACTTGGTTTGAAACTATATATTGCTTGTATTGTGATCAACCAATATTGGTCTCCCCTTTAAATAAGAGGCATTGAAACTCTGCAGGGAAACACATAACAACTTGGATCAACAGAGCTAGAAGGAAAGACACACAAACACGATGAAAACACAAGGGAAGAAAGTGACTCAAACAAACCAAGATTCTTCAGTATTAGAATCCATGATTAGTACAGCAGAAGAAATGACAGAACATGAATTCAGGATGTATATAATTAAAATGTTCTGTGACTTAAAGGACGATATAAGAGAGCAAGTCCAGTCAGCAAAAGATCATTTCGATAAAGAGATACGCAGGCAAATACAGGAAGTAAAAGATCACTTCAATAAAGAGATACATAGGCAAATACAGGAAGTAAAAGGTCACTTCAACAAGGAGATAGAGATTCTGAAAGGGAACCAAACAGAAATCCTTGAAATGAAACAAACAATAAAACTAATCAAAAACTCAATAGAAAGCATCACCAACAGATTAGACCACTTGGAAGACAGAACCTCAGACAACGAAGATAAAATATTCAACCTTGAGAATAGAGTTGACCACACAGTGAAGATGGTAAGAAACCATGATCAAAACATCCAAGATCTATGGGATCACATTAAAAAACCAAACTTAAGAATTTTTGGGATAGAGCAAGGCATAGAATTCCAAACCAAAGGAATAAACAATCTATTCAATGAAATAATATCAGAAAACTTTCCAAATACGAAGAATGAATTGGATAATCAAATTCAAGAGGCGTACAGGACACCAAACGTTCAAAATCACAACAGACCTACACCAAGGCACATCATAATGAAAATGGCTAACATTCAGATCAAGGAGAGAATCTTAAAAGCCACAAGAGAAAGAAATCAGATTACATATAGGGGGAAGCCAATTAGGATCACTGCAGACTTCTCAACCCAGACCCTGAGAGCAAGAAGATCATGGCAAAGCATATACCACATGCTAAAAGACAGTGGATACCAACCAAGAATCTTATATCCAGCAAAATTAAGTTTTAGGTTTGAAGATGAAATAAAAACCTTCCAATATAAAAAAATTAAAAGAATTCATAGCAAGAAAGCTGGCACTACAGAACATTCTTGGTAAAATATTCCATGAGGAGGAAATGATAAACAACAATGAAAACCTGCAGAGGGAGGAGATACACTAAAGGCCAATCAAAGCAGAAACCCAGTCAAGTTAAAAACTAAGAATAAACCAAAATGTCTGGAAATACAAACCATGTCTCCATAATAACACTGAATGTCAATGCCCTAAACTTAGCAAATGAAAGACACAGACTGGCAGATTGGATTAAAAAAAGACCCAACAATATGCTGCCTCCAAGAGACTCATCTCATAGAAAGAGATACTCAGATTGAAGGTGAAAGGATGGAAAAAAATTTATCACTCACATGGACTGTGTAAACAAGCAGGAGTTTCCATCCTCGTTTCAGATAAAGTAGACTTCAAACCAAAATTAGTGAAAAGGGATAAAGAAGGTCATTTCATACTACTTAAGGGAATCATACATCGACAAGACATAACAATCTTAAATATCTATGCCCCAAACAATGGGGCAGGCATGTTCATCAAACAAATCCTTCTCAAATTCAAGAACCAAATAGATCCCAACACAATAGTATTGGGTGACTTTAACACAACTCTCTTATCACTGGACAGATCTTCCAAACAAAAACTAAACAAGGAATCCACAAGACTTAATAGAACAATCAATGATCTAGACTTAACAGATATATATATAGAATATTCCATCCATCAACAAGGAAATATACGTTTTTCTCAGCAGCTCATGGATCCTACTCCAAAATAGATCATATGCTATGCCATAAAGCAAGTCTTAGCAAATACAAAAAAATAGAGATACTACCCTGCATTCTATCTGACCATAATGGACTGAAACTAGAAATTAATGACAGCTTTAAAAAAAGAAGACATTATAACACCTGGAGACTCGATAATTTGCTATGGAACAATGCATGGGTAACCGAAGACATCAGGGAAGAGATTAAAAAATTCTTGAAGGTAAATGAGAACTCTGATACAACATACCAAAATCTCTGGGACATTATGAAGGCAGTGCTATGAGGAAAGTTCATTGCATTAAGCTCATATATTTAAAGAGCTAAAAATCAGCAAATCAATAATTTGACACTACAACTCAAAGCCCTAGAAAAAGAAGAGCAAAGCAACACCAAAAGAAGTAGAATACAAGAAATGATTAGAATTAGAGCTGAAATCAATGAAACTGAAACTCAAGAAACAATCCAAAAAATTGATAAAACAAAAAGTTAATTCTTCAAAAAAATAAACAAAATTGACAAACCCTTAGCCACCCTAACAAAAAGGAGAGAGAAAACCCAAATTACCAAAATTTCTGATGAAAAAGGAAACATCACAACAGACCCTGCTGAAATGCAGAGGATAATCAGAAACTATTTTGAAAACATATATTCCAGTAAAATAGAAAACCCTGAAGCACCGACAAATTCCTAGACACATATGACCTACCCAAACTGAACCAGAAGGTCATTCATGACTTAAACAGATCAATTACATGCAAAGAAATAGAAGAGGCCATCAAGAGCCTTCCAACCAAGAAAAGCCCTGGACCAGATGGATTCTCAGCTGAGTTCTACAAGACCTAAAATGAAGAACTAATTCCAATACTCTTCAATATTCCACAAAATAGAAAGAGAAGGAACCCTTCCAAACTCATTCTGAGGCTAGTATCACCTTGATTCCAAAACCAAACAGAAAAACGTCAAAAAAGGAAAATTTTAGACCAATATCCCTGATGAATATAGATGCAAAAATTTTCAATAAAATTTTGGCAAATCACATACAAAAGCAAATAAAAAAATAGTGCACCATGATCAAGTGGAGTTCATTCCAGGGATGCAAGTTTGGTTCAACATAAGGAAATCAATTCACGTAATCCATCACATCAATAGACTTGAAGATGAAAATCACATGATTCTATCAATTGATGCAGAGAAAGCATTTGACAAAATACAGCACCCTTTCATGTTCAAAACACTAGAGAAACTAGGGATAGTAGGAACATACCTCAACATTGTTAAAGCAATATATGCTAAGTTCAAGGCCAACATCATCCTAAATGGAGAAAAATTGGAAGCATTATTCCTCTAAAAACTGGAACAAGGCAGGGATGCCCTCTCTCACGACGCCTATTCAATATAGTCCTAAAACTCTAGCCAGGGCAATAAGACAGACGAAGAAAATTAAAGGGATATGAATAGGAAAAGAAGAACTCAAACTATCATTATTTGCAGATGACATGATTCTATACTTAGAGGATCCAAAAAGTTCCACCAGAAAACTTCTAGAACTGATAAATGAATTCAGCAAAGTTTCAGGATATAAAATTAATGTCCATAAATCAAATGCATTTCTATGCATCAGCAATGAGTCCTCTGAAAGAGAAATTAGAAAAACTACTCCATTCACAATAGCCTCCAAAAAAATAAAATACTTGGGAATCAATCTAACAAGAGAGGTGAAAGACCTCTACAGTGAAAATACAAGACACTAACAAAAGAAATTGAAGAAGATCTTAGAAGATGGAAAGACCTACCATGTTCCTGGATAGGCAGAATCAATATTATTAAAATGGCCAAACTACCCAAAGCACTATACAGATTCAATGCAATCCCAATTAAAATCCCAGAGTCTTTTCTTATAGAAATAGAAAAGGCAATCATGAAATTCATTTGGAAAAATAAGAGACCCAGAATAGCCAAAGCCATCCTGAGCAAGAAGAGTGAAGCAGAAGTCATCACAATTCCAGACCTTAATCTTTACTACAAAGCAATAGCAACAAAAACAGCATGGTACTGGCACCAAAATAGACATGTAGACCAATGGTACAGAATAGAAGACAGAGAGAGTAATGCACATAAATACAGCTATCTCATACTAGACAAAGGTGCCAAAAGCATTCATTGGAGAAAGAATAGTCTTTTCAACAAATGGTGCTAGGAAAACTGGAAATCCATTTGCAAGAAAATGGAACTTAACCCCTATCTCTCACCATGTACAAAACTCGACTCAAAGTGGATCAAAGACCTAGGAATTAGACCAGAGACCCTGCGGCTAATTGAGGAGAAAGTAGGTCCAAATCTTCATCACGTTGGATTAGGTTCCGAATTCCTTAACAAGCCTCCTATAGCACAAGAAATAAAAGCAACAATCAATAAATGGGATGGACTTAAACTAAAAAGCTTCTTCTCATCAAAAGAAACTATCAATGAGGTGAACAGAGAGCCTACATTCTGGGAGCAAATTTTTGCCACACGCACATCAGATAGAGCACTGATCTCCAGGATATATAAAGAACTAAAAAAACTTATCACCAAAAAAACAAACAACCCAATCAATAAATGGACTAAGGAGCTGAATAGAAACCTCTCAGAAGAAGATATACAATCAATAAATATATATATGAAGAAATGTTCATCATCTCTAGCCATTAGAGAAATGCAAATCAAAACTACGCTCAAATTTCATCTCACCCCAGTCAGAATGGCAGCTATCCAAAATACCAGCAACGATAAGTGCTGGCGAGGATGTGGTGAAAAAGGTACACTCAAACATTGCTGGTGGGACTGCAAATTGGTGCAACCAATCTGGAAAGCAGTATGGAGATTCCTTAAAAAACTTGGAATGGAACCACAATTTGATCCAGCTATCCTACTCCTTGGCCTATACCCTAAATATTTCAAAACAGCACACTACAGTAAAGCAGTCACTTCAATGTTTATAGCAGCACAATTCACAATTGCAAAACTATGGAAGCAACCCAGATGCCCTTCAATAGATGAATGGATAAAGAAACTGTGGTACATATACACAATGGAATATTATTCAGCAATAAAAGAGAATAAAATTATGGCATTTGCAGGCAAATAGATGGAATTGGAGAAAATTATGCTAAGTAAAGTAAGCCAATCCCAAAACACCAAATGCCAAATGTTCTCTCTGATTAGTGGATGATGATACTTAAGGGGGGTGGGAATGGGGAACATAGGAGAAATGGAGTAACTATGGATGCGGTAGGGGGGAGGAGAGAAGAAGGAAAGGGAAATGGGTATAGTAACGATGGTTGATTGAGATTGTCATCACTAACCTTGGTGCATGTATGAAGACACAAATGGTGTGACTCTATCTGGTTTGCAACCAGAGAAATGGAAAAATTGAGTTCTATATATGTACTATGACTTGAAATGCATTTAAATAAAATAATTAAATTTTTAAAAAATTTGCTTTATACACACATACACACATATATAAACAAAACTTGTACATATAAGAGGGTAACAACATATTTTTATAGAGGTACATAGTTACATGTTCATAATATTTAAATCAGGTTAAAGTCAGGCAATCCAGCATGCACCTATAATTCCAGCCACCCAGGAGGCTAAGGCACTTGAACCCAGGAGTTCTAGACTGCCTGGGCAACACAGTGAAACCTCATCTCAAAAAAAAATTTTTTTTGAATAAGGTTAAACATATCAATATCCTTAAACATTTATTATTTATACTGAAAGCTTACAAAATCATTTCTTCTAGCTTTTTTAAATGCACTATAAAATGATTAGGTTGATAAATTTTGTTATGCACATTTTACCACAACTTTGTAAAAGAATCACTGCTGGACACTGTGGTGCACACCTGTAATCCCAATGAATGAGGAGGCTGAGGCAGGAAGATATCAAGTTCAAGGCCAGCCTCAGCAATTTAGCTATATCCTCTCTTAGCTATACATGACAGTACGGTGTATTTTCACACACACACACACACACACACACACACACACACGGAGTATAACTTATTCTAATTAAGATCTTATTCTTGTGGTTGTACATGATGTGGAATTAACACTGGGTTATGTATTCATATACAAACATGGGAAAGTTATGTTTGATTCATTCATTCAGTCTTTTTATTCCCATCCCTGCTCCCTTCCCTTCATTTGTCTAATCCAATGAACTTCTATTCTTCCCTCCTCCCCACACACACCTAAATGTGTTAGCATCCACATATCAGAGAGAACATTCCATTCAACCTTTGTTTGTTTGTTTTGTGATGGGAAATAGCTGCCAAGTAGGAGGTCTCTGCACCAAATCTACCAAATAATTCCTTATTCTCTTATCTTAGTATAATTGGCTAAAAGTACGTAGGCAAAAGCCTCAATGATTTTCTTTCTTTCTTTTTTATTTTTAGTACTGGAGATTGACCTTAGGGGTACACGACCACTGAGCCACATCCTCAGCCCTATTTAGTGTTTTATGTAGAGACAGGGTCTCACTGAGTTGCTTAGCGCCTTGCTGTTGCTGAGGCTGGCTTTGAACTCGCAATTCTCCTGTCTCAGCCTCCTTAAGTGCTGGGATTACAGGCTTGCGCCACCGCGCCCAGATTCAATGATTTTCTATTTAGAAATTTCTTCCACCCCATTTTACTCTCTCTTGATTTTGGCTTTCCATCAAGCCCTAAGGCTTAGGCACAGTTCCACATGATTCTTTGCTCTGTCATAATTAAGATGGTCATGACTCCAATTTCCAAAATGATATTGCTCCATTCCATCTGAGCCCTCATCAGCATGATGTCCTTAATCTGTCCACATTTTTTTCAGCATCCTGATCATGACCACATAGCCAGTCTTTAAGAAGTTCCTAATGTTTTTGCCTTTGGGCTCCTCAACAGAATCACACATATTGTTCCATTTTCAGCATTTTAATATTTTCTAAGCCTGTTCCTCCAAGCTCTTCCAGCCCTTTTTCCAAATTTTGATGTGTTAATTGTTGAAAACAGTCTCATTTCTTTATTCCAATTTTCTGTCTTAGTCCTTTTTGTATTGCTATATTTGATTACCACAGACAGGCAACTTATGAGGAAAAGAGGTTTATTTAGCTCATGGTTCTATAAGTCATGGCACCAGCATATGCTTGATCTCTCCTGAGGGCCTTCCTGCTGACAGATTCTACAGAGTCCTGAGGTGGCTGAGGGCATCATGTGGAATACAGAAATCTTGTTCAGGTTTCTCTTTCTCTTCTTAAACTGTGTCTCATCAGATTAAGGCTCTGCCCTTATAATCTCATTTAACTTTTATTACCTTTCAAGTTCTCACCTGTAAATACATAGATTACATTTCTACCTTCTGTCTCACAATGGGGACTAAATTTCAACCTCAGTTTTGGTGGAGACACTCAAGTTATAGAATAAAGAATAAGTATCAAATGCAGGCAGTCCGCTAGTTCTCCCATGGTTCTTGATTAAAGACAGAAAATCACCGCACCACCATTAATGCAGGGCTGATAATGGACCAGGCACATCAGAGATGAACTCTGGCGTCCTCCCACCTGCGAGAGGAAGTGTTTGATCAAGGTTCAGGTGATGTGGAATACATCATGAAAAGTCATAATGAGTATCACCTATGACCTTGGGACCAGTCACAGAAAGGTTCAAGTATTTGAAATGAACATGTAGATACAATTTAACCAAATCCCCTTTCTTCCTCTTATTTTCCAACATAAGACATGTATGTTGAACATAAGACATGTTCTAACACTATGTCTCTCTTTAAGATGAAGTGTTTGAAAATGAAATGTGGATAAGCCCTGAGAAAAATAATGTCACCCAAAAGTCAGAAAGGATTTTTGCATAATTTCATGGTGAAAGGGTGAGCCTGTTTATGGTTTTACCCAGGATATTTCATCTTATTAGGTGGGAGCATGGATCTCAACATAATCTTTCTTTGGAGATTTTGTGGATTATAAAATGTGTGGGTTCCCATTGCCAGTGGGTGGACTATGAGAACTTTATGTTGTGAAATAGTTTCCAGAATTCCTTTATTCTATGTTTCTAGTTAGCTTTGGTGAAAAGAAATTTGCCTATGTGAGATTCAGCATGTACTATGGCATTTCCAGAACTATTAACAAACCCAACATCAGTTAAGAAATTATCCAGGTATGACATAAAACACTTGGCTGACTGTATTTAATGACCGTTTATTCCATAGGATTTGAAATGCACACCATGGTCACCTGGTGATTAAAAATGGCAGTTGAAACCAAAATGTCAGTAGTTTTTTGAAGCTAGATTCCTACAGAGGCAGAGCCAAGCAATTTGACCTCAGACAGCCATCAGGCCAGAATCGCCCTGTGTGGAAATGGGTGGGCCAGTCTTACAGAGGGTACCTGAGGAGGTACCACAGGGCTCACTACACTGGTTTTCTCTGTTCAGACTCATAGGCTTCATAGGAGCCTGGGGCTTCAGGAGCTTTTCAAGAGCTGGACACTCCTAATCTAGGACATATGGACCTAAAAGTGGCCCAGTCTACACAAAATGTAAATTCAGGAATCAAGAACCAAGGTCAAATGACACCTTGTGTCTGTACTTTCACTCAGGTCCTCTATCCTCAACACACATCTAAGCCAAAAAAAAAAAAAAAAACCACCAGGAAAGCCTGATTATGTCACCCCTAAATCCACTCCTGATACCCACTCTGCAAAGCCTACATTGGGGGCTAGAAATAAAGGGCAATCTAGATCTAGATAAGCTGGGTCAGACCAAACTTACAGCTTTATGTCCAGTCCTCCTAGGGACTGTAAGAATGTGACACAGACAAGGAAATTGTTTGTGCCTCACTTCTCCATCTGCTTGAGTCACTGTGCATATTAGTATTGGTGTCCCACCTTTGACAGTAATAATCAGCCTCATCTCCATCATGGACCCTGCTGATAGTCAGGGTGGCTGTGTTCCCTGAGCTGGAGCCAGAGAATCGGTCAGGGATCCCTGAAGGTCGCTCGCTGTCCTCAGAAATCACAAGTACAGGGGACTGAGCTGACTTCTGCTGGTACCAATGAACATAATTTTCAGAGAGTTTGTCTCCAGAGCAGGTGATTGTAGCCATCTGACCCAGAGCCACTGACACTGAGGGTGGCTGTGTCAATACATAGGAAGCCATGGAATCTGCAAGAGAGGAGAGGGGAACCTGAGGATTAAGGACCCATTAGCAGGACTCCTCCAATACTACGTTGAGCTGAGCTCAAGATTTAGGGTGGACCCAGCTCAGGATCCTATGAGATCTGAGCCTGGGGACAGGTTAGCAGATCACCTGTGCAGACAAAGAGAAAGGTGAGCAGGAGAGGGATCCAGGCCATGGTGGAGATGTCCCAGAGTTCTGTCTCCTGAGATTCACAATGCAGCTGGGTTCCCCTGGGCCTCTTTTATTTCCTCTCATGTCCTTTGGGGCAGTATTTGGTTTTCATGCAAATTTTCTCCTCCCCTAGATCTCTTCACTGAGGGCAAGCTGGGTGAGAAGAGACTGAGGAGGAGTTGAGTCCCAAATTCCTCCAGATGTTTCTCTGGGCAGAAAATTGGCCTTGAACCCCAAGTTTCCAGATCAAAATCTCCTTCCAGGAATTGACACCATGTCCACTGTCCCAGACCTCCTGGGCTGTGGTACGTCCTGGGTCCAGCTCAGCAGGGCTGATGACCTTCCAGGAGCCTGGCCATGGGCTGAGATGGAACCTGCTGTGACCAATGATAACATCTGACTTAGCAGAAGGTGAATTCTAGTACCTCACCTTCCTCCTCTTTCTGTGTCCCCCTGGTGCATTTTTGTCCCATCTTTGCTGTTTCATTTGAATGTGGTCTGGCAACATTAGCCTTTCTGGTAAACCATTTCATATACACATTTTGCTTGGTAAACAGGCACCTGCTTTTTGGATTCATCACAGCCTCTATTCTCATTTTACATCCAGGGTTTTCTGCCTTCTGTGGCATCCCCCTTCTCACAATGCACTAGGGATCAAAAGAGGAATATTTTTTTAAAAATATTTATTTTTTAGTTATAGGCAGACAGAATATCTTTATTTTATTTTTATGTGGTGCTGAGGATCAAACCCAGTGCCTCATGCATGCTAGGTGAGCACGCTACCACTGCACCATAACCCCAGCCCAACTTTCTTTTATTTAGTTTTTTTAATCAGTGTTTCACGTAATCTTGTTAAAAGAAACCAGATTTGTCTAAGAAATGTACTTTGGACCTGTGGTCTCTGGATGTCATCATGGTCACAAGTACCGAGTTGAGCCTTTGAAATTGGATGATTGGGTTTTTTTCCTATAAGGAGGATCCTGTCAATGAACCAAGGATAGGCTACCATCAGAGCTATGAAAAGAGAGACATGAGAGTCCATGTCACTCTGCTGAGTGTCTTAAAGGAGGCCATGAATGTTCTTTCCAGGGAAAAGTCTCTAAGTCCCCCCAAACTCAAGATCACACCCGAGCAAAGGAGCTGCTGTCTTCATTGCTGATGTACTCGGAGGTAGAAGAAGAGGCAATTGTGGAGGGCCAGATGTCTCTGCAAATGCTTATGACAAAGAGGTCAGCCCCAGGACCAATGCTGGACAGCAAGGAATGCCCTGAAAGTGATTAGGAGACCCAGGCAGCTGACCTGGCTGAAGAACTCAGGCCTCAGAATCTCCATCCTCTCATATTGAGCTTTCTGGTAGAATGCCTGAATAACAGGGTAATCTCCATAGCAAGAGTCAGCCTTGCAGCAGCTGCCCAGCCTGGTAATACCTGGGACCAGCAACTCCAGTGCATTTCCCAGGTAATGCCCTCTTTTGCCCAGGCTCCTGGCATAATTGTGGGTTGACATACTGTAAGTCTGACCCATAGAACCCTTGCTCACTACAGCCCAAGGCCATAGAATGAATTCTTCTTTCAATCTGAGGACTGCTCCTTGGACACCTATTGACCCCCACAGCTGGCCTTCCTCTTGGGCTCCCCAGGGCATCTGGAGCTTCTGTTTTGACTGCTCCTTGCTGTAGCTCTGCTGCCCCCTGCCAGTGTAGGAGACTCAGAGCAGGAGCTTCCCTCCTACAGATGACCCTTAAACCACTTGAGAGGGTTGGACAGGGAGTTCAGTCTCACTTTGTGTCAGCCTTACCCACCCTGACCTTCTCAGCACAGCACAGAGAAGTGGCCTCTGCAGTGTGCTTGGTGATGGGCCATGTAATTGCATGTCCAAATGTAAAATCTGTCTCTGGTCCATGTGTTTTGATAGAAGAGTGGAAAGTGCAGAATAAACCGTAGCCCTACTACAAAGGGTCCGGTTCAAAGAAACCTATGTGACACCCCTCAGGGAAGTTTCCTTACTGCGCATACAAATAGGAATCAAACTGATGTTACCCATTCTCCCATCACAGCATGGGCGATATACTGGAACACTGGGTGAGTTTGGCACCACAGCTCATCTGTGCACTTACACCACCTCCAACATCCCTGCTCTTCTCCCCCTCCTCCCTCTTCTCCTGATCCTCTTCTCTTCCTCATCAGTATCATTACCACCACCACCATCATCATCATCATCATCATCATCATTTCTATTACAATTATTTTATTTCATCACACTCATGCCCTCACCACAAAATGTTTGCCAGCACATTACCATGAGTACTCTGTGCATCATAATCTCGCATCAAAGACAATTTAGTAATAAATACTTTTTAAGTAACACTAGCACAATTTTTTAAAAATCTCATAATGATCACATCCAAAAATATTGGCATAAGATTTGTGCCAATTATGTGGTGAAATACTAGTTCATGGCAGAGGACTTCTGCACAAACCTAGTGTGAGCCTCTTATGAAATTGAAAAAAATACTTCTATTCTATCCTGAGGAAGTCCAGGCCCACCTCACAAAAAAATTTACTGTTTGTTGAGTCCATTTCTCAGATCTCTTCAGAGGAAGAAAAGGACTCCAATGACTGTGACACTTAGACCTCAGATGTCTCTCTCCAACTAATAAAATCTTTTTTTTTCTTTGTATCAGTATCTGGAGGCTTTTTCCCCCCTGAAGATTAGCATAAGCTTTCCCACTTCACAACAGGTAAAGTTGAGACCCTCAATTTTCCAGAAAAAAGGAGAACAGTGTAGTCAACTCTGGATGGTGACACAGGTCTTGGAATTCAGGCCCTGGCTCTATCAGACAGAACATGATCACAGCAGTGAGTGTGAGAGCAGAACTGCAAAGTAGGTCTCATGTGCTGTTTGGTTCACTGCTGTCTGCATTATGGCTTGACTGTCACCAGGAGCTCAGCTCTGCCTGCAGGTACTCTAATGGTAAGTGGACCCACTAGGGCCTCCAGTTACAGGTATTGTGTTTATGTCTGCAAATGTACCCCCTGTGTTCTGGCTAGAAGAAGCCAAGTTGTACTGATGCCAAGTGGGAGCACAAGGGCCTCCATCATTGGAATGTAGCTGTTCCCTGTTGCACAGTCTGTATGATGGAGAAATGGATCAAAGTGCTTATCATGAAGGTGGCACTAGAGGTGTGTCCCAACACAGGAATTGTGGTCATATTAGCAATCACAATGGCTGTGGTGTGGCCAAGTGAGCCCTGAGTGCTGTGGTGGAAAGTGAATCCAGACATGTCTCTTCATACACATTTCCTGGCCATGGTGGTGATTCCTCTAACCCTTGACATTATTTCTGTCCAGAAGTGATCTAAGTGCCCTGATGGATAGCAGAAAGAGATCCACTGTGTCTTGCTCTTTGCCTAGGATGACACTTCTGTCAGTAAGTTCCCCAATAAATTGTATTCTGTGCAAATATAGAACTGTCTGTGTCTTTCTTCAGTCTCATGGTGCCTTGAGCCCAGTTCTCTTACACTGTGGTTGGATTGCTCTTGAACAACACTCATATTTCCAAAATAAATTCAGAAAATTACATGTGAAGTTGTACAACATCTCTATGTTTTTAATGTTTCCTCTATTTTATAGATGATGTGTTGAATAGAAACAACAAAAGATGATTTGACCAGAGGTTCCAAAGTAGATAGAATTAAAACACATCTCCTTTCTTCTTGAGTTTATTTATCTAACACATAATCTGAAGAATTTTAGGCTAGGAGGCATAGTGTGTGTGTTTGTGTGCATACATGTGTGTGTTTGTATGTGTGTGTGTGTGTTTGACATGAAGGCCTTGCTGTTTGCCAGGCTGACCTTGAACTCCTGGGCTCAAGCAGTCTTCTAGTCAGCCTTCCAAGCATTTGGGACTATGGTGCACACCACCATGCCTGGCTGTATAACATGTCTGAAAGAAGGCAAATTTTTTGGTGGGGTGATAATAGGGATTGAACCCAGGGCACTTAACCACTGAACCACATCCATAGCCCTTTTGATATTTTATTTTGAGACAGGGTCTTGCTAAGTTACTTAGGGCCTAAGTTACTGAGGCTGGCTTTGAACTCGTGATTCTCTTACTTCAGACTCCCAAGTAGCTGGGATTGAAGATGTACAACACTGCACCCAGCTAAAGGAAACAATTCTTAGAGGACTTCTCAATGACAGCAGGAAGTATCTTTCTTCTTAAAATAAGCTAATCTGAGTTACACAGCTGTTTTCATGTGAAGCATGTTGTGTGATTGCAATATAAACATCTAAACATCTGGATACCTCTCTGAACTAAAATTATGAAATGGACACTATTAATGGCATTACCAATGCAGGGGATGTATGGAGAGATGAATGAGAAAAAGAAAGGGAAGGCAGGAAAATAAGTCATCTGTATCCAAACAACAGCCATATGGTTTCATAGTGAACTCTATAACTGTCAGAAAATTCATTCCAACTTATCTGTTTTATTTGCTGAGTCACAGAGATGTGTTTTTCTGCTTTTTTGTTTTGTTTTGTTTTGATTTCCTCTGTATCTCACTGTCTGTGATAAAACCAACTCTCTGAACCTTGGAACACAGGAGAAACAGAACCACAGAAATACTGTTTCTTCCTGATGTTTTTCATAAAAATTTATGAAATGCTCCTTCACTCTCTTTATTTTCAAATTTATTTGCCTTATACAAATTAAATTTCCATATTGAAAATAGCATGAATGTTATTCCCTCCCCCCACAGGTAAGATTAAGTTGCTCTCACTATCAATGCAGTTAAAAAAGAAAATTTTCCCAGAATGTATACACAGCTGTGTATGAACCCTGAAATACAAGTCATAGAAAGGAAGGTAGGGAGACAGGACACTGAGGTGCCACCAATCCAGAAGTGAGATTTCTGCTTGTCCTTTGTTCTCCCTAGCTTGGACTCCAGGCAGCCCTGGAACTGAAAAGGGCCCCACATGAGAGAGGACAAGCCCCTTGTTCAGTGTTGCATCCTGAGAAAGGTGACTCCTGATGCTCTGAATAGAACTGAGAAATCATGTTTTGTTTTCCTACCGTCTATTTTCAAAACCCCATCCTCCAGGACAGTTGGCTTCCCTGACAGCAGTCACGGAAGAAGGAATAAGAACCTGATCTAGGAGTGCATTCCCAAGAGGACAGCATAAAGCTTCCTTCGTTCTGTTCCCGTGTCCTCCTGGTACTCAGCCTGGACATGTGCATAGGCACAGATGTGCTCAGCAATAAACTATACACTTTGTTTAACCAGGAGAAGCAGCAAGAGCACTACAGCTAAGGTAGAATTAAGGAGGTTGTTGAGAGGGATGAGGTTGGGAAAGCAACCCCCTGGATCACTTATAAGCTTATTATGGTCTCACCTCTATAGTGTAGACACATAGATCTAATACTAAAGAAGATGGGAAGACTGAAAACAGGATTGAAGGGTAGGAGTAATCCACAACCAATTTCCAAGTGGAAGACTGCCTGGTGTATATACAAAGTTAATGCAAATATGGAAAAAAATTTATAAATTAACCTGAGATAGGAACTATAACCCACCCATGGAAAATTAGAACTTGTATTCTGAACTTAACTTGGCAGATTGTCTGCTAAGACAGAAATATGCAATTAGGATCTGAACAAGATACAGAGTTTTATAAAATAATATTGGAATGTCTGGGATAGAATCCAACTATCTTGATATATAATGGATTTAGGAAAGCTCAACATTCATGTGAAAAACAGCCAGGAGATGACAGAGGAGTTGCATTTCTCTGGTAAAGTCTTTAGGGTACCCATTGCAAAATCCCAGAAATAAGGGCAAACACTGTTGAAGTAAGTGGAAGTCTAGAAAAATACAGGGAGGAAATTAAAATTTAAAGGAGAGAACTATGTGAAATGATTATAGATGGATGGTCTCCTGGAAGATATAAAATGAAGAGTAGATGCTAAACAGGAGTCTCCTTGATTGGCCTCATGATATAAATTAATCAAGGAAATACACAGAAGGGAAAATTAAGGAAAAAAGAATCCTCCCATAAACAGAAAAAAAAATTACCAGTAACCTGTGACCTATTATATAGGAAATGAATGTCCTCAAAGGAGAAAATCATGTGACCTATTATAAAGGAAATGAGTGTCCTCAAAGGAGAAGAAATAGGCATAAATTATAGTCTAATCCATGATTCATTAAATACAATTAAAGTCAGACATTCAAAAAGTTCAATAAATGTCAGCCAGGAACATGGAGAGAGCCACATGTGGCATCTTTTTATTTTCATGAAACTTTCTAGAGCCTGGTCTGGCTTCAGCAATATTTTAAAATGTCAACCATGAAATATGTTTCCTGAAAATTCCATTAGAAAGTTTCTTTTTCTCTCACTCTGTCTTGCCCCAGTCACAACACAAACTCCAGTCTCAAGACACCTCCTCATTCTCCAAGAGGGGGTGCTGGATTCTGTTCACTGTATCACTGGTGAGCTTTTTATCCATGGTCTGCCATACTCCTGGGAAAATGTCTCTTGGGGTACTTATCTATTATGCTGACTGAGAGGTTATTCCCTACTCAAACTGTACTGAAATGTTTTTTAAAAGTTCACAAACAAGGGTGTCAGGAACAGGATAATGGAGAGCTACACAGATTTGAAGCCATGAACCACACTGAAAAGTGTTAAAAGACTTAGACCTGAGAAAGCCTGATCCCCAGCATGCTGAGAGCCCTTGTAAAATACTTGCACAAGTCTCAACACCTGTGGGTGGCAGTGATGGGCCTGGGGCAGAATGAAATCAGAATGCATGGTGGAGCTGGTTAGAGAAGCAGGTCAGTTTTCATCCTTTCCCTATCTGTGACTCTGCCTACTAGACTCTCCCTACCTTGGTTTGTTCTCTGCAGAAAGTCAAACACAGATTTGTGGAAAGTAAGTCTAGATGGATCTGGTAATATGGAACCAAGAGGAGAACCCCGTGTGCATCATGAATGCTAAGTGGTGTGACCACCTCCCTCCTAGATGTGTCCCTATTCAGATTTGTTCAACTGGGGAAGCTGACTTTCAAAGGCACTGGCAGCATAGACATCTTGTACTCCTAAGGATATAATGCCTGAGTGAGGCCTAGATTCTTGTCTATACTTTCCTATCTCTGCTAATCTCATCGGGATCATCAGCAGAAATTTCATAATGTCCCTTCTTACCTGAAGTCCTATCATTCATAATTTCATCAGTCCTCTTCCTCTCAAAAGAAGTGTCATCAAGCTAGGTGTGCATGCCTGTAACTAGTGACTCTGGAGGCTGAGGCAAAAGGTTCACAAGTTCAAAGCCAGGCTCAGCAACTTAGCAAAGCTCTAAATACAAAGCAAGACCCTGTCTCAAAATATAAATAAATAAATAAAAATAAGGGCTGGGGATGTGGTTAAGTGCCCCTGGTTCAATCCTTGATTTGAAAAAAAAAAAAAAAAGTGTTAGCAGATCCACTGCTAGAGATCTTGCTGAGCTAAGGAGCAGAGAATATGAGGAAACTTAATTCTTAACAGAATTCCTGTTGGATGTGAATTCCCTGGCAAAAGAATACATCAGTGACAGATGGCCAACCAAGGAAAGCTCTCACCTTTTGCCATGATGGCTGCTTGCTTGGGATGAGAAGAAATGGGAATAGATGGACACAGTCACCATTTATTGGTTTTTATTGTACTGTAGATATTTATTTTATCCATCTCTGGCACTGCAAAAATGTATTTATCTCTTGGAATCCTCTTTAAGTATAGTACATCATACAATAACAGATTTTAAAATTAAAGTGAAATGAATCAGAATTATTTTCCTTTCCTTAACTACAAAGAACAGGGACTCAGAATAAAATTAGATGTAAGAGACAATTTCTATAAGAAAAATACAAAGCAAGAGTAGGATGTAAGAAGCTCCTATTTTGGTGTGAGTCAGAACCAAGTCATGTAGAATCCATGAACCAAAAAAATGAAAAAATAAAGATGGGCCCAATGCCCTAGCACTGTCACCTCATGCTGCTATGATAAAGCTCAGGTGGAAGCCTGGACCCTCCACCCTGCACTTACAGCAGGTACAGGACAGATCCAGGCAGCAGATGAAAAAGAAAGATGCACCTGAAGGTAGATATCCTGGGAGGTTCCAAGAATGAGGCAAAAATGCAGCATTGGCTCTTAGCCATGGAATTCCCTAGAGAGAATGGGAATTTCCCGGAGTGCTGAGTCCCCTATGACATCGAAGAGTGAAATTCTGGCAGGCATTTTGACATATGAAAACTTCAAAAATTCAAATTTTTTTATCTATAGTAAGCACTTTCTCATATTTTTCAAAAAATATGTATATGTATAATTTAATTATTAGAGAAAGCACAGAAGGATGTTGATGCACTTTGAATCTTCACATCCCAAAGCTGCAAAATACAATGGTAGGTACATAAGTGTCATATTGGAGTTAACATGTGAGATGTCAGGACATGGACATTTCATTTCTAACACTGGAAAATTTTTGGCAAACTGGTGAAGGTTGATTACTGTCTGGGACCTTCACCCAGCTCTTTAAAGAATTCCTGAAAATACAATCAACAAAATTCAAACTTCCAATTTTTAATTTTGATCTTTTCCCAGACTAACTCTATGTATTCTGGAACTTGATTATGGTTCTGGGGAGTTGCAGCTCCAGTAAGCCTTGCAAAAACAAGAGCAAATAAACTATGCTGTATAGTATATGGTTCTGCTAAGCAATGTTCAGTAGGTTAGATGTATGCAAAGCATTTTTTACTTTTATTTTTGATTTATAATGAGTATGTCAGGATGTAACTCCATTATAAGTTGAGGATCATATGTGTGCATATGTAATTAACTTTTCATTCTAACTGGGGTTCCACCTAGTAATTGAGTTGCACGTCATGGAAATTATATACACTATGATTTCCAAATATCTCTTTCATCATGAAAAAAAAGGAGCCATTTAGTTAAAAGCCCATACAACGCAGAAGAAAATTCACATACAGGGTCCACTGACCTGAGGGACTCATGATTCTATAAAAGGAGATTCTACTCTCATTCACTCCTGCTTGTTTTCCTTCATATAAGTTTAGAAATGAGTGACATTGATGAAAATCTACACTTACCCTTGTTTCATTCCCTTAGCAACACCAACAAAACTTGTCTCTGTTGAAATTCCTTCAAGAAAAGGCAAAAAGAAGATCACCCACCTGGGGTCACCATGACTGGGGCATGGTAGACATGAAAAGAATAAGCCAACGTCATTGATGCAAAACAGCACCAAGGCAGGTCTGCACCATGGAGGGACTGGAGGCATTAACAGTGAAGATTTCCCTGAGAAATGAAGGAATTGTACCTATAGGCATGGACTTGACCGTCTCTTCCAGCAAATAAAGAGTTGGAGAAAGACACATCTCCCAAGACCACATCACACTAAGCAGAGTATGCTGTCACTGTCCCAAGAACATAAACTGGGACATGTTTTGTTCATTATTTCACCATGGGACAGGAGGGCAGCTTAGAAGGAACTGAATTTCTAGTCCATGCTGTAGGAAGCTATCTCTTTAGAGTTGAGGAAGCCTGGTCAGAGTAAGGAATAGTTTTGTCCTTAGATGAGGTTTCGGTCTCACATCCCCCTTAAACTTGGCCCACTGTGGTGATCATTACTGCCTGCATATGAACCACAGTAATAATTAGCCTCATCTTCCAGCTGGAGCGCAGAGATGGTCAGGAAGGCTGTGTTGCCAGTCTTTGGGCCAGAGAAGCAAGTAGGGATCCCTGAGGGCCGACTACTAACACTATGAATCATGAGTTTATGGGTTATTCATGGACGATTTTGGTACCAGGAGACATAATTATATCTCCCAATGTCACTGCTGGTTCCAACACAGGAGATGGTAACTGACTGTCCAGGAGTTTCGGAGAGTGAGGAAGGCTGAATCAGAGCAGACTGGGCCCAGAAACCTGAAAAGAAGGAAAAACACATGATGTTGAATCAAAGCTTGGTCCAGGTAAACCTGAGCAGGAGGAAGCAAAACATCAGCCCAGATGTCCCCCAAGACCCCTTTTCTGCAAATGTCACACCTGTGCCCTGATTGAAGAGGGTAAAGACAAGCAGAGTCCAGGTCATGGTGGAGGTACCCCAGGGCACTCCCTCTTGAGACTCCAGCACTGGGCCTGGCTCCTCCAGACTTCCTTTATCCCCTCCCTTGCCTCAGAAGAAGGTTCTCAATGCAAATCTGCTTTCTGCACCTGCCTCACCTTACCCCACTCTTGCCTGTTCTGGACTCTATACTCTTACATAACTCTCCTAAAGAGTTCAGCTAAGGGAATGTAAACTCCTTGCCTTAGATTTCCTGAGGATCAGAAACTTGAATTGTCTATCCTTGATTGCACAGGAAGGAAAGATCTGCTGAAGTCCATCATCTCTGTGAGCGCCTAGCTCTTCAGTGTCTCTGCTGAGATCTTACTGTGTCTCTGTGACCCTCCAGGCCTGGGTCACACCCCACAGTGCCCTCTTCTGGTGCCCATTCTTCAAGATCTCTCTGCTCTTAGGAAACAGGGTTGCTTGCCCCAGGAAACACCTGCTATGGTTGTTGTTGGTGGGGTATCCCCAGAGGCAGCCTTGTCTCTGCCCCTCCCCTATTCTATGTGCGGAAGCATATACAGCATCAAAATCCACCAGCATGTCAGTCATTCCCAGGCTACTCACTACATGCCACAAGGACCATGCCACATGGTCACTAAGGAGTCTCATGGAGAGAACAGAGTGCCCCACCCACGGCCACAGTCCCTGCAGTTTCAATCCTGTCTGTCCATTCCCAAGCAATAATTTTTTCTCGGTGGCTGAATTTCAATCTCAGAAGTGAGGACCATGAATTCTGTTCCTTGCATAGAGTGTCTACCAGGAGATGAAGGCAAGATGGGAAGGGAAATATTTGAAAATAGGTCATTTCCATCAAAACAAAAGCTATTTAGTTTTGGATTGAAACCAAGGGCACTCAACCAGTCATATCCTCAGCCCTTTTTTAGACTTTATTTATAGACAGGGTCTCGCTAAGTTGCTGAATTGAACTCGCGTTCCTCCTGCCTCAGCCTCCCAAGCTGCTGGGATTAAAGGAGTGCACTACTATGCCCCACCAAATATTTTACTTTTTTTTTTGGTACCAGGGATTGAGCTCGGGGGCACTCAACCACTGAGCCACATCCTCAGCCCCGTTTTTTTGTGTTTTATGTAGAGACAGGGTCTCAGTGGGTTGCTTAGCACCTCGCCATTGCTGAGACTGGCTTTGAACTCGCGATTCTCCTATCTCAGCCTCCCAAAGTGCTGGAACTATAGGTGTGCACCACCATGCCTAGCTCAAATATTTTACATTTTTAATTGATATTTTATACTATGAGGCACAGTGTAGTATTATTAAACATGTATAAATTTTGAATGATTAAATCAGGCTAATGAACATATTTATTACCTCACTTTGTAATTTAAAGGAGCATTAGTGAGTTGTAATTCACTATCAGTAATTCAACCATTTCAAGTAAACAGTCCAATGCCTCTTACTGTGTTCAGAGCTGTGCAAACATCACCACAATTTTAGAGCATTTCGTCACCCAAGAAGGAACATCCATGACCATTGGCAGTTATTCCCAATTGCTCTCTCCCTCAATATATCCATCCACTCTGACCACCTATGAAAGAAATCACATCCACTTTCCATTCCTAAGTGATTCTCTATTTTAACATTTTAAAATTACTTTTATATGAGGAAAACATCTAAGATGTATTTTATTCAATTTTGAAATATATATTAGTATTAACTATAGCCATCACACTATGCAGTAGACCACAAGAAATTATTCCTCAGTCTGACAGAAAACTTGCCCTCTTTTACTAAATCACACTTTATCACACTTTTAGTAAATCACACTTTATCCCGTTCACTACCCCACCTCACCCCTGTTATGGAACCATTTTCTCCACCTCTGTGAGTCTTTCTCTTATAGATTCCACATATAATTGAGATAATGTGATGTTTATCTTTCTGTGCCTAGCTTATTTCACCTAATATAAGCATCTTATTTTTACTATAGACATCATACTTACCTAGAGATTACATTCAATTTTATGTTTAATTTATGTGTCTAGTCAAAGAGAATTAGTTATTTAAATTATTTTCTGCCTTCTTGGTTTGTTTCCATCCTACTACATGAACATAGCATGATCAAGCAGAGTTATCTTAAGGAGCACATAATAAAAATAGCACAATTATGACATGAAGTCCCCCATTTATTTTCTGAAAGTGTTTTCTATCTTTTTGCATGGCCTATGGTTCAGGTTGATTTAATTTCCGAAGTAAAAATATCACTGTTGTTTTTAGAGTTCTTTAGAGTGCAGAAAGAGCACATACCATCTTTTCACACTGAATCCAGCAATTAAACCTCAGACAGAATGCATGGAAGATCTGTGTGACCACTAGGAAAGCAAATCACAGAAGGCAGACTGAAGGAGACACCAGCACATTAAAAATACCCAAACAGGGGCTGGGGTTATGGCACAGTGGTAGCGTGCTCACCTAGCACGCGGGAGGCACTGGGTTCGAGCCTCAGCACCACATAAAAATAAAGCTATTGTGTCCACCTACAACTAAAAAATAAATATTAAAAAAAAAATACCCAAACAGAGGAGAGTTTTCCACTTCTATCCTGTGTCTCAGGCCTACTTTTAGGAAGCCTGGGACCTGGACAGGGAGCCAACATGTCGACAGAAAGAATTCCAGAAGAAGCCCCACACTTGTGTCTCCAGGAGAAGAAAGGGAATCCCTCATGCTCTGAGAAACTTTGGGATGTGCATATTTTGTTTATCTTAGAGATTATCTTTTCTTCATTCTACTTGATCCTGACTTGGGAAATTCTTCTGTGGTCACAGCAGTGGCAGTGGAGACTGTGGGTCCTTTTCTTCATTTGAGGAGCTAATTTCCCAAGAGAGTGTCACATACTCTCTTTTGTTACTGTCCTCTTAGTACTGGGTGTGGTCCTGGCCTCTGTCACAGGAAGTGAACAAATATGCAGGAAAACTAAAATCCCAGGTTTTTAAAAATTTACTTATTCTAATTAGATATACATGACAACAGAATGCATTTTGATTCACTGTACACAAATGGAGCACAACTTCTTGCTTCTCTGGTTGTACACAATATAATTACACCATAAGTGCAGTCATTTTAACATTTTAAAATTACTTTTATATGAGGAAAACATTTAAGATATATTTTATTCAATTTTATTCAATATACACCTAAGGTATTTTTGTCCATCTCATTCCACCAACTTTCCTGCTCTCATGACCCATCCCTCCCTTTCCGCCCTTTCTCAAGATCTTTAGTCCTATCTGCAAAATCCTTTTTACCACATAAGGTAATAATCACAGGCCCCAAGAATTAGGATCTGGATATCTCTAGGGGTTATTACTCCTTCCCATTACAGCTATGAAGGAGTTAATAGCCAGAGGTCCTGATCATAAGCTGGTAGTTCTGTGCAGTCTTATCTGCACAGAATTGCACAGAATCAAAGATACCAGGCTCAGTCCCTGAGTGGAGTTACTTACAGAATAAAAAAGAGACACCATCAATCAGGATATGACTCCATCAGGGAGAGGAAAGGACTCTCCAGCCTGGTTCCTGTGAAGCAGCTGTTGTTCCAAAAAGAGGAAATGACAAGTGTGAATTACCAACTGATCACTACAGAGTCAGACAGTGGGAAAATATTAAAGAGAGAAGAGTTGAGTATACAAAGACTCCAGGATAAGCTCAGGTTTGTTCAGATGATCCACAACAGACCCAACAGTCAAGACACATAGATGCACCTGACTTCTCCATTCCCTCATCTAGTACTGCTGAGGTCTGAATGTCCCCCTACCCCATCCCACCCTACATCCCCACCCCAATTACTACCACAGGTTCTACCTGCTGCTTTCACTGCAGCCCTTCCTTCTGCCCTAGTTTCTTCCTTTTCTGAAACTGGGCAAGCACAGTTTTTATACCACCTCAACCCGTGTATAGTCTGTGTGCATGCCTAGAACTGGGGCCCTTCAAGTGCCTATAGCTACTTCCTGCTGAGACATTAGAAAGGAGTTGCTAAGCAACCCTGCCAGGTGTTCATTTGCCTTTGTAACTCTCCACCCAGCCTGTTTGTTTCCTTAGAGATTTTATTATAATTTTACTACATTATAGGATTTTATTTTTTATTTTTATTTTTAGGCAGCACTGATGATTGAACCAAGGCCTCCTGCATGCTAAGCATGAGCTCTACAGCTAAGCCACATCCCACCCATAATTTATCATTTTGAAACAATGGTCAACTAGCTAGCCATGGTGGGACTGGCTTATAATCCTAGCAGCTCAAGAGACTGAGGCAGAAGGATTCCCAGTCCAAAGCCAGCCTCAGCAACTTAGTGAGGCCCTAAGCAACTTAGACCCTATCTCAAAATAAAAAAAAATAAAAAGGACTGGGGATGTGGCTTGTGGCTTGGTGGTTAAGCACCCTGGGTTCAATCCCTGGTACAAAAACAAAACAAACAAAAAAAAAACACCTTGGTTTCCTTTGTTTGTTTTAATCTTGAACCAGTGTATCCATAGCCCCTGAAGAACAAACGTGGGGCTTGGGGTTGTGGCCCAGTGGTAGAGCACTTGTCTTGCATGTGTGAGGTACTGGGTTCAATCCTCAGCACCACATAAAAATAAATAAATATATCGTGTCCATCTACAACTTAAAAAAAAAAAAAAAGAACAAACCTGGGGATGTTTGGGTAATGTCAGGGCAGATCCAGGAAATATCACAACCCTGCCACACTGCCTGTTTCTCTTAGCCACCAGGATACCATGGCCTGGGCTATTTGTAATTTCTTAAATAACAGGAAAGCAGTCCTAGACCCCATTCCTCCTACCCTCATTGAGAAAAGCAGTTTGTGTAAGCTACTGCCAGGCAGGTGTGAAGAAGCTGAATTCAAAAGACCCAAAGAGATCCCTGCCCAATTTGAAGGACATTGAATGTGGCCTCCACTTTGCTGGTAACCCTCCCCTACCTCTTCACCAAAGAAAGATCCTCCACATCCCTCCATAAGTCTGACTGCCTCCCTCATTCCCAAGCCCCACAAAAAGGTTTGGGAAGAAGCCAGTTCCAAAATCTGACACAGGTTTGCAATCTATCCCAGAGATTCCATGCCCTCAGTTTCCCTGGCTGGCCCCAATTTCCCCACAGTGGTCAAAATGCACAGGAGCAATCTGAGTATCTACAATGCTCCACATCCTTCACCTGCTCCCTGATCCCAACTTACTAACAGGTACCTAGTTGGTTTTAAAAATGTAGCCCTAGCCCTAGCTATGCATGATGGTGCACGCATGCAATCCCAGCAGCTCCAGAGACTAAAGTAGAAGGATGGCAAGTTCAAAGCCAGCCTCAGTAACTTGGCAAAACCTCATCTCTAAATTTTATATGTATAAATATGTGTATATATATGTATTTATTTTTCAATACATATATATATTTTTTTAAGGGCCAGAGATGTAGCTCAATGGTCTAGTGCCCCTGGGTTCACTCCCCAGTACAAAAAACAAACAAACAAACAAAAACCTTGGAAAACCAAATAGGAGGGAAGACTGAGGAAAACACTCCAGAGCAAAGGAAACTGAACTGAACTGAATTTGCTACAAAAATGTGTCTGAAAAGGTGGGGGCATGAGACTCACCAAGAGTCTGGTATGGTATCTTTCTAGACAAAAAAAAAAATTGTAGAGGGACGCTGAATCAAGGAACTGGAAGGCTCTCCTGGACCCCAAATGCTATGGAGAAAAAGGAGGCCCCTCCCCCTCCAACCTCCGCAAGCACAGGCCCAGGAATGTGTCCAGGTCTGGACTTCGCTCTCCCGGACCCAGCGTCCTCATTCTCACCCCACACACCCTCCCCCTTCTACTGCCCTCTCCTCTACCGGCTCCTACTTCTACCCCCTCCAGCCGGACTCTTGCATTTCCAGTCCACGCCTAGGCCGGCCAGGTAGGCGTGGCCTCGGGTGCCACTCATCTCCCTTCACCCAACTTCCATTGCCCTCCCCTGTCTGGCTCCAGTCCTAGAGAACTTTCTGGATTCCCTGTTTGACCCCGCCCCGATCTCGTGAGATTTCGCCCGAGAAGAAAAGAGAAGCTGGGATTGGTCAATCCGGCGGTTTCCGAGCTCCGGGGAACTTGCTGAGTCAGCGTCTGCTTCTTTCCAACAGCTGCGCGAGGAGCAAGGCCACGTGGCGAGGCGCGCGCGGCGTGGAAGAAAGGGTGAGTTCAAACTCTGTTTCCTCCCCTGTCTCGTAGGGTGAGCTTGGCCACCTCCCCAGCTACCACCCCCTTCCCCGACGGCCCTGTTTTCCATCCGAAAGTGGGTTATCACAGTTTAGAATTGAGACAAAGAGCATAAATAACAATTTGCTGGACTAGAATTAGCCAAGGGACCTGCTTCCGGAAAGCAGCCATTGGGAGGAGATATAGACAACATAATTCATCGGATGGAGGCATGTGGGTTTACGGTTTGATCTCATTTGCTGCCTGGGGTAGCTGTTCTTAAGGATTGGCCCCTCTGGAGGGCCAAGGAGGTACTGGAAGGTGGGGGAAGCTCAGCCAGAAGCGTTGGAATTCCAAGGAGAAGCTAGGGAGGGGCTGAAAATTGGCTGCAGGTCAATCTACTTGAGGGGGAAGGGTCAATTGTGACCAAACACAGGGTCTGCCACGCCAATTGCCCTCTGGTTCAGCTAAGAAGAAAGTAGTACTGAGGTTTGGGGATAACAAGTAGACTCCCTCCCAAAAGGCAGGATCGAAGCCGGGTGTGGTTGTGCAGGCCCGTAGTCCCAGCAACTCAGGAGGGTGAGGAGGATGGCAAGTTGGAGGCTAGCCTGGGCGATTTAGTGAGACCATTGTTCAAAATAAAAAGCAAAAAGGATTGGGAATATAGGTCAATGGTAGAGAGTCGCTAGATTCAATCCCCAGTACCTCAAAAATATATTAGTGAAATATAAAAGGGCAGGATCGAGGCTCCAGTGCTGTTGCTTTGGCAGTACTGGCAGGGGCTGTTGCTTTCTAACTACATGTGTTAAAACACGATCTCATTGCTTTTGGAGCATTTCGGTTATTGCTCTCAGACTTGTTTGGAAACTGGTGACTGACACAGTAGGACATCTGGAAAACGAAGTATTGGAGGACCTGAGGCCAGTCTGAGTTGTGCCAGTGTGCAAAAGACATCATCAGGTAAGTTAGTTCCCTGTACCATGTAGGTTGCCTGAAGTGGCCCTTCACCACCTTTCCTTGTCAACAAGGAGTTAAGAGTCTGTATCTTGAAGCCCCTCCCAGTAGAAGCAAAAGCAACCTTTGTTTTTTTCAAATAATTTTTCTCCATAGAGCATTTCATTTGCTCTATTTTTATAAGAAGCAGCCCTGGCATGTTGGGGATCCTATTCCCATAATTATGGTTATGTTCAGCATTTGTGCTCAGAATAATCAGATACCAAAGACTACATCTGTGTTTGGTGGTCTAATAGGAAGGGCACATGAGCTTAGGGAGGTTTGATTTCAGTTCCTGTGAGTGTGGGTCACTACTAGAAAATAAGGAACAGGACTGCACATTCTTGTCCTCCAGGGCCACCTGGGGAGGCCAGGGAGTCCTTAGTTCTGACTTATATCTAGAGAATTGAGCTAGGACCCAAAACTCTAGGATGACACCTGGGGAGTGAGCAGCAGTGTGCCAGTTGTAGTTACCAGGTTACATGATTCTAACCCCTGATGCTGTTGCCTCCAGAGCAGGAGACTTTGACATTTTATCCAAAGTTTCAGACTCTGAGAGTGCTTATGTTAGGCACAGTGAACCTAAGACTCTGAGAGAAGAGGAACATGTGGAGAGGGTAAGTTCCAGTCATGGTCCCAGAAGAACTTGGAGCAGATTGAGACCAGTCAGTCCTGGGCTACCAGAAATACCCCCTCTTAGTGTCTCACCTGTGTGGTGAAGAGGAGAATGAGCAGAGCAGAGCAGAGCATAGGTCTCAGGCTGTGATCATGATGCTCCAGGAATCTGTCTCCTGAGGCTGCTAGGCTGGGTTGCTCACACCCTTCTTAATTGCTAACTCAGATGACAGGAGCCATCTTGCACATCTGCTGCACCCCTGATTGTGATGAAGGATGTCATTCAAATGGAGGCTACTACTCTCATCCATGGTTTTGTACATGGCTCTTGTGCACATACTGCAGAGTGTCTGTCCCCTTCATAACTCAACTTCTTCAGACACACCCCCAGCAGGCTTACACCTGAAACCCAGTTGTGTCACCCTCTGTGGCCCACTGTGTGACTCAAATGCACATGACATACCTTTGGGAGCATCATTTCCTGCACATGGAAAGGAAAGATTAGTCAAAGGCCACTGCTGAAGTTACATGTCTTCAGAGAGGAACTAATGAAACTAAAAAGTGAAAGGTTCTGGTAACTTTTAAAGTTCTACTAAACATAAGGAATTGTTTTCACTCCATTATATTCAGAACCATACCCAATCAGATCCAGCTAATACTCCCCAACTTCCCATAGAAGCAGAATGAAGAAAATTGACAGGAAGAATGTGTCCCAAAGGAAATGACTGTGGGGAATCTCTACAGTGAAGGCACACTTAGTCATTGTAATGGTCATGGAACAGTCAGAACTTTACTTCAAATTTTGTAAGGGAAAAGGTATTGGTCATGACATTGACAGCATGAAGGATAATATGCTAGAAGCTGATCCAAACTTGATAGGGTTTAAAAAAGATGCTTTCTTGGTATCAAAAGTTCTGCACCAAGAAAACAAGCACTGTTCATACTAATCTTGATAAGGTCTTCACAAAGGAACAAAATTTTAATGCTCGATATTACAAATCATTGTACTTAATAAATTTGAAGTTTACATTTTTCATTTTTCTATATGTTTATAACCAATAGTAACAATTCTTAATGTTTTGAAAGAAATTACAGTGACTATGGAAAAATCATAATTTTGCTTAAACAAAGTGAAAATGACTGCACAGTTTGTATGCATGGTCATTTTTATGGCCTTGCTCTGGGAGTTTCTCCCTCTCTCAGAACAACACTTAATGTTCCCTAAGGACTCAGTAAACCTTTTTTTAATATTTATTCTTCTATTGGATCTTTTTAGTTATATATGACAATTTATTTTGACATAATTATAAAAGCATGGAATATAATTTATTCTATTTCAGTTCTCACTGCTTCCCCTCCCCTCTCTTCTTCGACCTTCTGTTCCCTTCCTCTACTCTAGAAAGATCAGTGAGTTTTCTTGAGCAAATCAGAGAGAGGATCCACTGTACTGGAGACTTTGCAGGGAACATGTGCACAGGGCCAGGCTGTGCCAGGGCCTCCTTCCAACCCTCACTATGGGATGTGGAGAATTTTTTCCTATTGAATGTGAGGCAGTTGCCCCGGTATCCCAAGTACCATTGCTCCCCTCTGTTTAAGAGAAAATGCTGCACAGCCTAGGGTACCCTAGTTTTACTCCTATTGCCATGGGGCTGGAATTTTGGTTCATTTGGATGACCCATTTTCTCTTAGGCTTTACAGAAAGGTATACAATCTTCACAGTCGAATGAGCTTTGAAAAGTCAGGAGGATGAAGTACAAACATCCCAAAGAGCATACTGCTCTGGGCTGAATGTCAAGGCTGGGGACACTCCCCCCTACTCCTTTTCCATAGCCTCTCTCTCATCTTTGCGTCCAGGATGTGTCCCTCTCCTCTGACTCTCTAGTGCTAGTGTCCTGACTTGGGCCCTTGGGGTGGAAGTAGTCAGAGAGTAACCCATTAACACTATTACCTCATCCAGGCCAAACCCAACAAAGCCAAACCCTTAGGATACTCCAGCCTCCAAACCCAGACCTACATTGTCACTGATTTGTCTTAAGACACTAACCTTCAACCTTTAAGGAATTCCACTCTGTGAGCGCCAGACCTAGCCTCCTGCTCTGCTGCAGTTTTCTCTTTCCCCATCATTCTCTGACCTGTACCAACTCCTCTGCACCAGTCTGTGTCCCTGCTCCTGTTCCCTGAGTCATCAGACACACCACACACAAACACCACTACCACCACACTGTGCCTCTAAAAAGAAGTACATCCCTTGAAATTAACTGGACCCGGGATGACCTTCTCAGCAAGCAGATCTTTATTGACAAGGAAAAAAGGGACAATTAGATGTAGATGGTATTAGTAGATAGTATTCAGATGTAGATAGTATTCAGTCCGAAGATAGTTGATGTAGGTAGTATTCATTCCGAAGTGAAACCAGATGCTCTTGAGAACTGGAGGATGCCAGAAGGGCCAATAGAGACCTTTGAATTTTTTGTTTTCTTAGGCAAATGTTTTATTGGATAACAGCTCCCATTGTAGAAATTAACCTGGTTTGTTATTTTGAAAAACCTTTGTTTTGGGTTTTTTTCCACCAGTACTGGGGATTGAACCCCAAGTAGTGCTTTACCATAGAGCTACATTCCCTAGTCATTTTTTATTTTGAAATGGTCTTGCTAAATTACCCAAGCCAGCCTTGAACTTGTTATCCTCCTGTCATGGCCTCCTGAGTTGCTGAGATTACAGGTGTATGCCACAGCATCTGGCTCCTAGATGCTTGTAACAAGCAGCCCTACTTAGAAAATGATGGCTTTTCATGTTTTCCTCTTCACCACTGAAGAGGACCTATGGCCCTAAACAGAAAATCTGATAGTTTCTAGAAAACCAAGAATATGTGCATTTGGCCCATGTGTATTTCTCCCCAACTCCAATATCCCAGAGAACCTACAGCTGTCACTTCTCAGTGGCTTTCAGACTTGAAAAGGTTGCAGTCCCAGGTTTAGTCTCTAAGTATATTACCTTCTATTCCCTCCCCAGCCCACATTCCTAGATTTAATTTTCTAAACCAGTTTTCTGAAAGAATCCTGAAACTCCTCTGAGAAGAAACACCTTTTTATCTCTAGGGAGTAAGGAAGATTGACTCTTACCTTCTGCCTCAGTGATTATCTTGAATTATTTTTTGAGACAAGGTCTTGCTGTGTTGTCCAGGCTGATGTTGAATCCTGGGCTCAATGGCTCCTCCTGCCTTAGCTTCCAGAACAGTTGGGATGTGGGCCGCTATACCAAGTTTATCCTTTCTTTTTAATCTCTCACTTTCATTCAGACAGAAGTCTTGAAGCTTCCCCAAACAAAACATTGCATTTTTATGGGTAATCAACTCCATCCTATCCCCATCCTTCCCAGCCCCCACCCTTACTCCTCTTTGTAATTTTGACTTAACTTTTCTTTGGGGTATCCTTGACCTTCAAAGTCTGGAAGACCAACTACCACTTAGTTGTCCCTTTGTACAAACCTGAATGGACATTTGATTTGGATTGTTAGGGAACATAAATTGTAAATTACAATGTAATATTTGGGAATTCTTAATTTGAGGGTTTTTTCCCCCTTTTGAGCTGATGTCATTCTTCATAAAGCTTTTTAATTCAAACTTTTTATGTGGCCACAAATTCTCCTGATGCTTATACTTTAAATTGGTTTTGCTTTTCCTTTCCCTTTTATGAATGGACATGTGATTCGATGAGATGAACCCAGAGAAGGTGAAACACCTTATCAGGATAACAGAATGCAAGATCCAGTATTATAATCAGATTTTGCTCTTACAATTGTAAGCTTAGAGCTAAAAAGGGGAAGGTGTACCCAGAAGGGCCTATGACAGCTTCTGAGGACTGTGTAAGGGATGCAAAGTCCTAGAGCATTGGAGTTAATTCTTTGGTCTTCCCTGACTTGGGGCACAAGGTTTCCTGCACTGCATCTGGGCCCGATGGGTCAGAAACCTCAGCCAAGATCTTCATGGTTGACTGGCTAACTCTGTATGGAGAGTTTTCCTTTCCTTAAGAAAGATCAGGATAAGGCTTTGCTCTTTCCTCTTAATGCATTTTTCCTTAACTTGGAACATTTTGTTTTCTACTTACGTTATACCATTTTATATATGCTTAAAATAATTAAACAGATTTTTTGTTTTGTTTTGGAAATGAGAGAGATGACTAGTTGCAATTTTACTTGATGACATTTAAATAGAGTGTGACCAGTAGTTCTAGTTTTGTCATTTTACAAGTTGTGGTTTTACTAGTTGAGCTTTTTTTCTTTATAACTTTTTTAAAAGCTTAGAAATATTTCATAGGCAAGGGGCAGAAACATATGCCTGTAATCCCAGTTGTCAGGAGGCTGAAGCAGGAGGATGGAAAGTTTGAGGCCAGTCTCAAAAACTAAGTGAGACTTTGTCTCAAAATAATGAGGGACAAGCCAGGCACATTGCATTGGCACATGCCTATAATTCCAACACTTTGGGAGGCTGAGACAGGAGAATTAGGAGTTCAAAGCCAGCCTCAGCAAGGGCGAGGCACTAAACAACTCAGTGAGACCCTGTTTGTAAATAAAAAACAAAATAGGGCTGGAGATGTGGTTCAGTGGTTGAGAACCCCTGAGTTCAATTCCTGTATAATAATAATAATAATAATAATAATAGACAGGGGAATTAGCTCAGTGATAAGAGTACCCCTGGGTTCAATCTGCAGTACCCTTGGGGGTGGGGGATTCATAGGATGTTTTTAAAAGTGAAGGATTTTTCTTTCTTTCTTTTTTCTTTCTTTCTTCCCTTTCATCTTCTTGGGGATTGAAAATTTATTCAAGAGATCAAGGGTACAACATACTACAGTTAGTGACAATGTATTGTATACTGGAAAATTGCTAAGGGAGTAGATTTTAGAGGTCCTTATCACAATTAGTAAGAGTATGATATAATGTCCGTTAGCTAGCTTGAGTTAGCCATTCTACAGTTTATGCATATTTCAAAATAAATGTAAATGCTTTTTGGTACTGAGGATTGAACCCAGGGGCACTCTAACACATCCCCATTGCTTTTTAGTTTTTATTCTGAGTCAAGATTTTGCTAAGCTACTGAGACTGGCCTCAAATTTGCCATCATCCTGCCTCAGTCTCCAGAGTCTGGGAATACAGGCATGCACCACCACACCTAGCTAGCTATACACCATAAATACATATTTTGTCAGTTAAAGTGTTTTGAAGAAAACTGAGCCTTTGCTCTACTGTGAATTATTAATTCTTCTGTATATCATGTCAGAGTGAAAACCCTAATATCACTGTGTAGTGGAGACATATGTTAAGATGTACCCCTTTAATTTTTTCAATTCTTTCTTCCAAATGCTATCTACTACTACTAAACTGCTTTTATAGTTTCTTATTTAAAGGTTTTTTAAAAGGGAAATACAGTGACACCCATTTTGCATGTATTCTTTATCTGTCCCATCTGGCTTATTGTTGGAGCAGAGAAGGAGGCTATGCTGGGCTATATTCCCATTCCCATTGTCCTTGGAAAATACAGGTGAGCGTTGCTAATACAAAAATCTGAAATTTAAAATGCTCCGACATCTGAAGCTTTTTGAGTGCCAACATGATACCATTGTGGAAAAATCTACAATATAAAGCTTTATTCCATGTACAAAATTATTACAAATGTTACATAAAATTACTTTCGGGCTATAAGGGGCATATAAAACATAATGAATTTTGTGTTTAGATGTGAGTCCCTTCTGCAAAATACCTGTCTATGTGTAGATATTCCAACATCTGAAATAATCAAAAATTCCAAACACTTCTGGTCCTGAGCATTGTAATAAAGGACTCTCAAATTTTTCCCCAAAAGGGGCAGAATCAGCTTGCAGGCTCCACAATACTTTCTTTCCAGGTGGGCTAGAATTAAATGGAGCAGTGAATGGGTGGATATGGGATGGGGTCAGTGGCCATCTTCCCACCTCCTCAGCACTTGACCAGATGCTCGTTCTGGTGTTAGCAGAGACACAGAAATGGCTCTGTGGCCACCAAGTGCAGAATGGAATTAGGATACACTGAGAATTTTCTTGCTGTTGCCAGACAGTGACTTTAGCCCTGAGTTGGTCCCTCTGAAGGGTGGGGAGAATATGGAGTTGCTCGTGCTTAACCTGAGAATACTTTGTTCTCTGCATATTTCCTCAGGATTCCTTTTAGAGCAGAGATTCATCAGGATGAGCATGTGGGCTCCACCAAGGCTCCTGGAACTGGCTGGGCAGAGTCTGTTGAGGGATGAGGCCTTGGCCATTGCAGCTCTGGAGGAGCTCCCCACAGAGCTCTTCCCACCTCTGTTCACGGTGGCGTATGCTGAGCGACGTAGTAAGACCCTGAAGGCGATGGTGCAGTCCTGGCCCTTTGCCTGCCTCCCTCTGGGATCCCTGATGAAGGAATGGCAGCCTCACCAGGAGAACTTCCAAGCTGCACTCAATGGGCTTGATGTGCTACTTGCTCAGGAGGTTCGCCCCAGGTGAGGATAGTCCAGTAGCCTGAAAGGGCCCTGGGAGTCAGCAAGAAACAACTGTATTCAGGGAGAATGGAGAGCTAAGAGGGTAGACCAGGCACTTCTGGTGGTGCTAGTGAGGAATTTCAGGGAGACCTGGGGTCTGTTGCTTGGTGTCACTCTGGAAATGGGCTTCTGGATGTAAAAAGCTGATTAAGATGCATAGGGTACTCCTTCCCAGGTACAAAAAGTAGAGCTCAGGAAGGATCTTGGGAGAATAGATTCCAGAAGATTCTAAAGGAGAAGCAGGTTCCTAGTGGAGAAGGGAGCAGCTTTACTTCTTTCCAAGGTTATGAGACTTACACGATCTTTATTCTGAGTTGGGTACCTATTTTCCCTACAGGAGATGGAAACTGCAAGTGCTGGATTTACGCAAGAATGCTCATCGGGACTTCTGGACCATGTGGTCTGGAAGCAGGGCTAGTGTGTACTCACTGGTGGAGCCAGAGGCCACCCAGCCCATGAAGAAAAAGCGAAGAGTGGATGGTTGCAGAACAAGGGGGAAGCAGCCCTTGGCTCCTGTGGAAGTGCTTATAGACCTGTGCCTCAAGGAAGGCAGCCGTGATAAATTGCTTGCCTCTCTCATTGAGAAGGTCAAGCAAAAAAAAGGTTTACTACACCTCTGCTGTAAGAAATTGAAGATCTTTTCAGTGCCCATGCAGAATATTAAGATGATCCTGAAAATGGTGCAGCTGGACTCTGTCCAGGATTTGGAAGTGAATTGTACCTGGAAATTGTCCACCTTAGGGAAGTTTGCTCCTCACCTGGGCCAGATGGGTAATCTGCGCAGACTCCTCCTGTCCCACATCCACATGTCTTCCTACACTTCCTTGGAGGAGGAAGAACAGTGCGTCAGTCAATTTACCTCTCAGTTCCTCAGTCTGCATCACCTCCAGGAGCTGTATCTGGACTCTATCTCTTTCCTCAAAGGCCGTCTGAACCAGGTGCTCAGGTGAGGGATGACAAGGTTGCTCTGTAGACGAGAGCAAGGCCTTCCTCATTTTAGTAAGAGCAATGAGTATCTGTTATGTGCCTACCACAAACAATGCAAGAGTGAACAGGTTACTAGAATATATAATATTGTCTTGTTCCCAAGTATGGTATCACACAACTACCCCAATAAAAGTTAGAGGTCGTCTTAGTCTATTTTCTGCTGCTGATGATAATACAATAGCACAGACAAGGTATATTATTAAAAAAAAAGAGGTTTATTTAGCTCACAGTTTTAGTCCGAGGTTGAGGAGCCACATCCAGTGATGGCCTTCTTGCTGAGTTCCTGAATAGAACAGGCATTATGGTGAGAGACAGGGAGTGCTCAAGAGACCTCACCAAACCAGCTTTTATAGCAGACTTACTCTTGAGAATAACCCATTACCTATTAGTCACGTGATTGTATTAATGGAATCATGAAAGCAGAGCCCTAGTCACTTCTTAAAGGTCCCACCCCTTAGTATCTTATAATGGGAGTTAGATTTCAAAATCAGTTTTGGAAAGAACAAACCAATTTCATTTATAAAGTTGGTTAGATGCTATTAACAGTAATGTTACTGCTAGAACACTAATGGATTTATGTCTGGAAAGGGTGGCTTTGGGAATTCTTTGAGAAGTGATGGCTAAGATGACTAAAAATAGCTAAGCAGGGAGGGCTAAGAAGGGAAAGCCCATCAAACATTAGATTTCAGATTATAGGCTCTGCCCTCAACAACCTTATCATCATGAACCTCTCACCAGACATGTCTCAAATATCTATCTGTAAAGGGTTGTTTGGAACTCCAGGTAAGGAAATGTGTGGGAAATAACATGTTTCTGGGTTATCCTCACCTTCTGATAACCACTACCACTATTTCCCAGCACTAATTGCTCTATCTTTCCCTAGGTCCCTGAAGAGCCCCTTGGAGACATTGTCAATCACTAACTGCCTGCTTTCAGAGTCAGATTTGACACATCTGTCCCAATGCCCCAACATCAGTCAGCTGAAGGATCTGGGTTTGAGTGGGGTCAACCTGACCTGTGTGAGTTTTGAGCCTCTCCAGGTTCTATTAGAGAGAACCTCCACCACCCTCCAGGATCTGGACTTAGATGAATGTGGGATCATGGACTCCCAGTTCACTGCTATCCTGCCTGCCTTGAGCCACTGCTCCCAGCTCACAACGTTCAGTTTCTGTGGGAATCCCATCTCCATGGCTGTGTTAGAGAACCTCTTGCTGCACACCATTGGGCTGAGCAAGCTAAGCCATGTAATGTATCCTGCCCCACTGGAGAGTTATGAAGATGTTGAAGGTACCCTCCACCTGGGGAGACTTGCCTACCTGCATGCCAAGCTGAAGCAAATGCTGCGTGATTTGGGGCGGCCAGGCATGGTCTGGTTCAGTGCCAATCCCTGTCCTCACTGTGGTGACAGGACCTTCTATGACCCAGAACCCATTCTGTGTCCCTGTTACTTGCCTGCTTAGATGAATGCATATATCTACAGCTTTATTTTGGGCATATGGACATACTGAAGCTCAGAAAGTAAGCACATTTAGAAGAAACCAGTTTCAGTTAAGTGGGAAAAATGGGAATGAGGGGCAGATGTTCACTTGGAGTCTGTATCTTTGGGAAGATACATCTTATAAAGTTAGAAGTATGAATCTGAATTTGTAGAGGTGGATTTGGGCTTGAGAGACATGTGGGAGTTGTCCTTGCATGGATGGCTGTACAGAAATGGCCAAAAATAAAGAGAATCTCAATGCAAATTATTTGGTATACTTTGTGATATTTGAACCTGCCTCTGCAGTTTAGGCCTCAGGAACATCCAGTTACTAATGAAATGAGAAGGTACTAAGCATCCAAGATGCTTATAACATTTGGCTGGAGGTTAAACTCCAATATCTCATGGCACCATTTATCATTCCCTCCATTTGGTTCTCTCTGGGGCATATCTTCCCTCCTTATTTTTGTGGCTATTCAGTGAGTGGGTCAGTACACACAAGTTGCATCCTCAGGGCCTAAAACAGTGTCCAGTAGTGAGTACCACTGGACTAAAGTGTTCTTTATGTGAGCTGTCACTGCTAGCCCCACTGAAACTATAACTCTTCCCTGTTCTCTAGAGGATCCATAAGCCTCAGTCTCTGCCCTTTTGCTGTATACAGGGATTCAGTGTACACAAGTTAGGCCCTCAGTACTGGAAGGGAATGTCTACCCTCATATGAACTGGAGCTTATGAACCCATCTCACCATTTCCTGCCCCTTCTGGAATTTAATTAGTGGCTGGTTAAAAATGTGTAAATTTACTTTAATAAAATACATTTAATATTTGTATCCACATTAAAAATTATGACATCAAGGGGCTGGAGTTGTAGCTCAGTGGTAGAAAGCTTGCCTGGCATGTGTGAGGCCCTGGGTTTGATCCTCATTACCATATATAAATAAAGATCCATTGACAACTAAACAAAATATTTTTTTAAATTATGACATTCTTAGGTGATCTTATCAATAACAGAATGACTTTCCACCATACAATTCCTTCCTTTGTTGAGGTAATAGACCACCTTGGAAGTAGTGAGATACTTCGGGTCTGGGGTCTCAGTAGTGTAAATAAGCCCATGCTAAGTCCTGGGGTGCAGTGAGGTGGAAGCAGATGAATGGGAGACTTGGGAGTAGGTTGGGGCTACTCCACAGGACAATCTATCCAAAGGTAGACTGGGGTTGGACCCTATAGTAATTGGGTATTTGGCTAGCCTGACTGCCCAGAGAGCAAGAGGACTGCCTGCCTCCCTAGCCACTGCCCATCATACCACTGCATTCTGCGCCTGGGCTGGCACACCCTCTTTGTGACATGGTCTCCCAGGAAAGCACTTAGGGAAGAGGCTGCACACCAAGCAAAATGGCTAGGGCTCCATTTGCATATTGCCCTTAGTATGAGCAAGTCCAGTCCTGTTTATTCTTCAGAGGCCTTGGTTGGTGCTAGACAGGTGCATGCAGCTGTCATTGCTGACAATCTTGCTACACACAGGAGCTGCCCACCATTCTCTTTCCTATAGCAGTTCCTCTTCTGTTACCCACTTCCTTCAGCTTGTGGAGCACACTTAGGCATGTCCTGGAGAAGAGAAGACGCATAAACAATGGAATACCTCAAGTAGGGCTAAGTGCCTCATATATTTCCTAAGATACACCCTACCCCAGCATCACTTGCCATAGACCCAAGTTATAGGAAATATTTCTGAGTGGGAAACCTACACCCAAGTACCAAATGGGCACTTTCTTCAGGGACAAAGAGCAAAGGAAAGGCATTGAATTGCTTCCACTTTGGGACTATTTACTGAAAAAAACTAGTAATGTGTGCCTCCTATGATTACCATGAGATTCATTGGGGCTAATTTATATAAAGCATGTGTCAGAGCACTCAGACTTCATGAATGGCCCAACACAGGCCAGTGATTATTATTAGCTTCCTGATGCAAGTTGAGAAAGAAAAATAGATGCTGTGTGTTTTTGTCCATTCTTACTGTTATAATGAAATGCTGAAGACTGAATCATTTATAAGCAATGGAAATTTATTTCTCAAAATTCTGAAGGCGGAGACCAAAATCAAGGCACCGGCATATTTGGTATCTTACAAGGGCATGTTCTCTGCTTCAAAGATAGTATCTTGTTGCTGCATCCTTTGGAGAGGATAAACACTGTCCTCACAATGGAAGGGCAGATGAAGGAAGGGCCTACAGTGCTCCCCTCAATCTCTTTTATAAAAGCACTAATCCCATTCATAAGAGCAGCATGCTTATGACTTCACTTCTCCACAGATCCATCCTTTTAACATCACAGGAGGTATTGGGTTGCGATTTACCAATTTTGAAAGAACATATACGTTCAAATCATAGCACTGCATCTTGCTTCTAAAACAGGATGTACTACAGTGGGGACTTTCACCTGGATATCTCATTGGAGGATTAAATCTGGTGACATTATTAAGAGTTTAGACTTCAGCATAAAAATATTCCAAAAAATATCAATACAATGAGGTTTTGTTTTTTGTTTTGTTTTGATACTGGAAATAAAACCCAGGGGCACTTTACTACTGAGCTATATCTTCAGCCCTTTTTATTTTGATACAGGGTTTTGCAAGTTGCTGAGGTTAGCCCAAGTTCAAGTTACTGGTATTAACAGGTGTGCACCACCCTGCCTGGCTAATACAATGAGTTTTTGAAAAGTTGAGTTTGGCTAAAGAGAGACCTTGCAAAGGGATGGGAGGTGGTAGCTATCCATGGCAGGAGGACCCTATATATATGAAAGCTTTGTGGGCAGGGGGATCTCCAGATTATTAGGAAGCAAGCAGGGGAAGTATGGCATACACAGTAGGTTGCTTGGTATTAACAGTGCACCCGGGAGATGCCTGATGTGTTTAGCAGACAGGTAGGTTGGACTTAACAGCAGCTAAGAGATACACAAATGAGAGGGAAGGATCTAAACAGAAACAAGATAGTGAGGTTTAATGCACATTCAGGGTACTATCTGCAAACGATGAGAAGAAAGGCCTAATGTCTAGACAAATAAAAGGTCAAATAGCCTTAGGGAAAGGAGTCAGAAATAAAACTCAGTAATTTTCAAATGCCAGAAAGTACTGCTGAATTAACCCAAAATTCAGATTATTTTGAGGAAACCAAATTAATCATCTTCTGCTGCTGCTGCTACCTAACTATCCTACTAGGTTCTGAGAGAAATAGCCCAGATTCTTCATCTAGCAGGAAGTTGTTAGAGGCATATTTTTGTCATCTGTCCAATTTTATATCTAATTGATAATCTTTTGTCTTGGACCCTGAAACTTAAAAAGAAATTTGACGATCAAAGAGAGGCCTAACAGGATGAGTCAAATTCTGATTCAGATTATCCAATGTATCAGGCACAACAGAACATCAGTTTGAAGAATCAACCCAGGGGTCTTCACAAGAGGTTGCAGATTCAGGCAACTAAGAGAGCTTTACTATCTCCAAAATAACTTGACATCTTATGTATTTATCATTCCTTTAGCTCTTCTCAAAATAAATTGACCATTTATATATTGAAGAGTGCTCCATAGCTGGATTACCTTCAGGAAAAAGAAAAAAGAAGGAAAGTTTATCTTATATTTAGGTAAGTAAAATTTAATATGAGATGAAAAGGCAGAACCTTAGCAGGTCAAAGAAAAGTTCACAGAACTTTTGTTGGAAATTTTCTTCAATGAATCTCCTCCTAATCACAAGAAAGTTGAACTGAAACCTGGTTCCTTGAGAGTGTGTTAAAGAAAACTGAAGACTGTGGGAATGTCATGTATTATGGTTTAGATATGAGGTGTCCCCAAAAACTCACATGTGAGACAATGCAAGAAAGTTCAGAGGAGAAATGATTGGGTTGTGAAAGTCTTAACCTAATCAGTGAATTGATCTCTGATGGGATTAACTGAGTGGTAACTGAAGGCAAGTGGGGTGTGGCTGGAGGAAGTGGTTAATTGGAGGCGTGGCTATGGGGCATAGATTTTGTATCTGGAGAGTGGAATCTCTCTCTGCTTCCTGATGAACATGCGAGCTGTTTTCCTCTGCCACACCCTTCCACCATGATGTCCTGCCTCACCTGGAGCCCCAAGGAATGGAGCCAGCCTTATATGAACTAAGAACTCTGAAACCTTGAGCCCTCAAATAAACTCTCCTCCTTTACAGTTGTGCTGATCGAGGCTTTTTAGTCACAGCCAAAAGCTGACTAAAACATGGTGCAAGAGCTGGTATATTAGTCCATTTTCTGTTGCTAATAACAATACTCCAGACTGGGTAAATTATACAGAAAAGAGGTTTCTTTATTTACCTTACTGTTCTGGCCCAGGATTGATAAGGCACATCTGGTGATGGCCTTCTTGCTAACAAATTCTCAAGTAAGCACAGGGCATTACATGGGAAGAGACAGGGAGCATGCATGTGTACCTTCTGGTTTCTCTCCCTCTTCTTATAAAGTCACCAGTATTAAATCATGAGGGCTCCACCCGGATGACCTTATGTAATCCTAATTACCTCCTTCAAAACCCACCTCTAAACATCATAATCAGATTAAGTTTCTACCTACTCTTAATACATCACAATGTGGATTAAACCACAGCAGCTTGAAAGGAAACAAACCAAATTCAGACCGTAGCAGCCAAGTTTCATGTGAGATATGCAAGTACCCAAAGAATCCTTGTCTGTCTATCATATATCTGCATTTGTCCTCCTCTCAAGGCCTTAACAACTTTGTAGCTTTATTGTATCCCAAAGGTATTCAGTTTTATATATTCTCTTGAAGAGATGGGCCTAATGTTTTTATCACTGTACTCCTGGGTGAAGATTCATAAGCTGTACTTGCTTCTTTCTTACTCCTAGGTAAACTGTGCTAACTTTGCGGGATACAGAAGTATTCCTACACAGTGTTTAAAAGAGCCAAAATAGATCAGAACAAAAATGAATTCTGAGTTTAATATCTTTGTTATTACCTGTCAAATCTGCTCACTGGATAGGGAGCCCATGCTTTGTAGCTGAGTTCTTATACAGTTGGCAATAACTCAAAGACAGTAGAAATATGAATCAGGATGGGAAAGTATCCTGATTCTTTCATTTATATAACAGATAAACAAAGGTTTGTTAACCATTTTATATGTGCTAGATCCTGTGGCAGATGCTAGGGGTACCTAGAATGTAAGTGCCTCCTTCTCAGTACTTAGGAAGATACGAGGAACTTAGGAATGGATCATAATAAGAATGGACCATGCCGGGCGCAGTGGCACATGCCTGTAATCCCAGCACCTTGGGAAGCTGAGACAGGAGAATCGCAAGTTCAAAGCCAGCCTCAGCAAAAGCGAGGCACTAAGCAACTCAGTGAGATCCTGTTTCTAAATAAAATACAAACTGTGGCTGGGGATGTGGCTCAGTGGTTGAGTACCCCTGAAATCAATTCCTGGTATGAAAAAAAAAAAAAAGAATGGATGATGGAGTATAATTGTGATCCTTCTTAGACTGTCCCCCATGCATATACACAAGGTTACCTCACACACATTTTTATTTCCTGGGATCTTCCTATGTCACCTTTTTGAAATGCAATTCGTGCAGCGGGGTCTAAGGAATTAGAAGGGAACCTGAGATTATAGCTCCCACTCTTAGTCCATTTTTGTTGCTATGACAAAATACCTAAGATCGAGTAATTCATAAAGAAGAGAAATTTCTTTGTCATGCTTCTGGTGGCTAGGAAGTCTAAAATCATGACAATAGCAGATTTGGTATCTGGTGAAGGCTGATCTGTGCTTCTAAGATGGTGCCTTGCTGCTGTGTTCTCACATGGCAAAAGGGGATGGAAGGCAAAAAGGGCTAAAACTTTGGGGAAAGGGCATTATTCTCTCTTTGAGAAGAGAGTCCTGATTGCCTAATCATGTCCAAAAGTCCCAACCTTTTAATACTATCACATTGGGTTTGAAATTCCAAGATGAATTTTGGAGGGACACATTCAGACTATAACACTCCTCAATTATAGAACTTTAATGTGGAATAACAGTTACTCTTTTTAAGATTAATTCATTTAATCCCAATAGCTCACCTGTCTCAATGATGAACAGACTTCAGGGAAAAAGTATATTGAGATTTTTTTCAGGTAATCTTGGCCATTCAGATCCTATATGCCATCTGTTATGGTTTGGCTATGAAGCATCCACCAAAAGCTCATGATTGTATTATGAAAGCTATAAACTAATCAGAGGATTTATCCCTTTGATAATTTGACAGAACTACTGTACTGGGTGTTAACTGTAAGCAGATAGGGTGTGGCTGGAGGAAGTAGAGCACTGGAGGAATGCCTTTGGGTTTTATATTTTGTCCCTGGAGTCCTTGCTTTTTCTCTCTGCTTTCTGGCTGTCATGAGCTGAGTAGCATTCCTCCACCACACCCTTCTGCCATGGTGTCTGCCTCACCTTGGGCCCAGAGCAGTGAAATCTGCCAACTAGGGACTGAACCTCTGAAACTATAGACCCAAAATAAACTTTTCCTCCTCTAAGTTCTTCTTGTCAGATATTTTGGTCACAGTGATTAAAAGCTGATGAACATACCCTCTTTGAATGATCATCATATTAAGTGCTCTCTCAGATACCAAGGCACCATGTGTAATAACACTACTCAGTACTTTGAATGTTGAGTGTCTCACTTAGATGATAGTGACCCTGACCGGACAGGAATGATTTACAATTCAATCTTTAGCTGCATTCGACATGAGAAAGTACTTTTGCTCATTGCAACATGAAGATTTAGTCTCAAATGTACTCAGTCATTCACCATTGCTTTTATTCTCTGAAAACAAATAGAATTATGCATTGGAAGTAGCCAAACTCCTATTGATCAAGTCAGATGTATAAGAATTCAGTCTTCTTAAGAAAACTTGATTTATTATGGTAAAAGCAATGCTTAGATCTTAAAGCAAAAATTCAGGCCAGTCAATAATATAACTTACATTATTGATTTTTTTCCAGCTGAATACTCTACATGCAATGCTGGTAATGATGTGTGAAAGGCTAAACAATACCTCTCTACCAAATTCAGATGTTGAAGTTCTAACCCCTTAGTAGTCTGAAAATGTGACTTTATTTACAGATAGGACCTTTAAATAATCGATTAAGCTAAAATGAGGTCCTATAGGTGAGCCCTAATCCAATATGACTGGTGTCCTTTGTAAGAAGAAAAAATTAGAACACAAGGCACAAAAGAAAGATCATATAATAACACAGCAAGAAGGTGGCCATACACAAGCCAAGGCCTCAGAAGAAGCCATGCAATACATTGGCCTTAAATTCTAACCTCCAGAATTGTGATATTTTTTGTTTAAGTCACCCAGTCTATGGTATTATATAATAATAGCCCTTGAAAACTAATGCATGATATTTACTGGTATCATTCAGACCATTGAAAAACCTCTGCTGGACACATTTCCCCTTGAAAGCTAGTTTAATTCAATAGGAAAGAATATACATAGAATTTGTTTGGTATACAGAATTTGTTTTATACAACAATGCACTTATGAAGTATTAGTAATTATAACTGAGTACCAAACATAATAAGCACTACTGTATTAGTTATCTATTATTACATAACAAATTATTTCAAAACTTAGTGACTTAAAACAACAATAAATCATTATTTCACAGTTTTAGATTTAACCAGGTGGTTCTAACTCAAGGGTTACTATTGAGATATGATTTGTATTCCCTATCATTTTGATTTTTTTCTGGTTTCTAATTTTATTTAGTGTCTCCTTTGGTTGATTATTCCTTTAGTGTAGTTACTCCCTTTGCTATTTTTCATTTTCTTTTTTCTTTTTTTTTTATTTCATCCTCATGGAATATTTTGTTGTGAATGTTCTGCAGAGCAGGCTTTCTAATTGTGAATTCTTTTAATTTTTGTTTATCATGGAAGGCTTTTATTTTATCTTCACATCTGAAACTTAATTTTTCTGGATATAAAATTCTTGGTTGGCATCCATTTTCTTTCAGAGCTTGAAATAAGTTATTCTAGGACCTCCTAGCTTTGAGGGTCTGGGTTGAGAAATCAGTTGAAATCCAAATTGGTTTCCCTATATATGTAATTTGATTTTTTTCTCTCATGGCCTTTAAGATTTTATTTTTATTCTCTGTGTTAGTCATTCTCATTATAATGTGCCTTGGTGTGGGTCTGCTGTAATTTTGTACATTTGGGGTCCTGTAAGACTCTTGTATTTGATATTCCATTTTATTCTTTAGGTTTGAAGAATTTTCTGATATTATATCATTGAAAAGATTGCGCATTCCTTTGGTTTGTACCTCTGCTCCTGTGTCTATTCTGAGAACTCTTAAATTTGATCTTTTCATGTTATCCCATAATTCTTAAATGTTCTGTTCATGGTTTCTTTTTCTTTTTTTTTTTAATTAGTTGTTGATGGACTTGTATTTATGTATATGTGGTGCTGAGAATCGAACCCAGGGCCTCACACATACTAGGCAAGTGCTCTACCACTGAGCCACAACCCCAGCCCTGTTCATGTTTCTTACTATCTTCTCTGCATGGTCAACTCTATTTTCAAGATATTTTGTCTTCATTACCTGAGGTTCTGCTTCCAAGTGGTCAAAAATAATAATAAAATACTTGGGAATCAATCTAACAAAAGAGGTGAAGACCTCTATAATTAAAACTACAGAACACTAAAGAAAGAAATTGAAGAAGACCATAGAAGACAGAAATATCTCTCATGTTCCTGGATAGGCAGAATTAATATTGTCAAAATGGCCATACTACCAAAAGCATTATACAGATTTAATGCAGTTCCTATTAAAATGCCAATGACATTCTTCATAGAAATAAAAAAAAAGCAATCATGAAATTTATTTGGAAAAATAAGAGACCCAGAATAGGCAAAGAAATCCTTAGTGAAAAGAGTGAAGCAGGAGGCATCACAATACCAGATCTTAAACTATACTACAGAGCTATAGTGACAAAAATGGCATGGTATTGGCATCAAAATAGACATGTAGACCAATGGTACAGAATAGAAGACACAGAGACAAACCCACATAAATACAGTTATCTCATACTAGACAAAGGGGCCAAAAACATTCCCTGGAGAAAAAATAGCCTATTTAACAAATGATGCTGGTAAAATGGAAAATCACATGTAACAAAATGAAATTAAAGCTCTATCACTCACCCTGTACAAAACTCAACTCAAAGTGTATCAAAGATTTAATCACTAGAACAGAGACCCTGTGCCTACCAGAAAAAATGTAGGTCCAGGGCTGGGATTGTGGCTCAGTGGTAGAGTGCTTGCCTCGCATGCGGAGGCACTGAGTTCGATCCTCAGCACCACATAAAAATAAATAAATAAAGATATTGTGTCCAACTACAACTAAAAAAATATTTAAAAAAAAAAAAAAAGTAGGTCCAATTCTTTACCATGTCAGTCTAGGATCTGACTTTTTTAACAAGATCCCTAAAGCACAAGAAGTAAAATCAAGAATCAATAAATGGGATAGATTTAAATTTAAAAGCTTTTTCACAGCAAAAGAAACAATCAATAATGTGAAGAGAGAGCCTACAGATTGAGGAAAATCTTTACCACTTGTACCTGAGATAAAGCATTAATCTCTAGGATATATTAATAACATGCCTGTAATCCCAGCAATTTGGAGAGGCTGAGGCAGGAGGATTGGCAGTTTGAGACAAGCATCATTAATTTAGCGAGGCCCTAATCAACTTATCAAGATCCTGTCTCAAAATAGAAAAAATTAGAAAGGGAAAGGAATGTGGCTGAATAGCTAAGCACCCCTGGGTTCAATTCCTGGTACATCAAAAAAAAAGTTTTATTTTTAAATTGACAAATGAAAAATTATACATATTTATGGTGTTCAACATGACATTTTGGTAAATCTATACATTGTGGAAGGATTAAATCAAGTTAATTAACAAATCAATCAAGCTAATTAACAAATCCTTCACCTTGTATACTTAACATCTTTGTGATAGCATTTAAAAATCACTGTCAGCTTATGGCATTTGCCAGTAAACAGATGGAGCTGGAGAATATCATGCTAAGTGAAATAATCCAATCTCAGAAAACCAAAGGCCAGGTGTTTTCTCTGATATGCAGATGCTAATTCACAATAAGGGGGTTGGGCTAGGAAATAATAGGGTTACTTTAGATTAGGTAGAGGGGAATGAAGGGAGGGGAGGGGGTAGGGGAGTAAGAAGGATAGTAGAATGAATCAGACATTATTAGCTGATGTACATATATGACCAATGGGATTCCACATCATGTACAACCAGAAGAATGAGCAATTATACTTCATCTATGTATGATGTATCAAAATGCATTCTACTGTCATGTATCACTAGATGAAACAAATAAGAAATTACTCTCAGTAATTCTAAGTAAACTCTATTATATTATTAATCCTAAACACCATGCTGTACAACAGAACTCCAGAATTTATTCCACCTATTTGAAACTTTGTATCCTTTAAATAGCACCTATTCATTCCCCACCCTTCTAGTCCCTAGTAACCACTGTTCTACTCTCTATTTATATGAGTTTAACTTTTTTAGATTCCACATGTGAATCTAAAAGACAGTAGGTGTCTTTAAGTGTCTATCTTATTTTACTAAATATAATGTCCTCCAGGTTTATCCATGGTGTTGCAAGTGACAGAATTTTTTTCTATTTAAAGGCTAAGTAATATTTCTGTGTATGTATATTTCTTGGCCCTCTATTCTATTCGATAGGTATATGTATCTGTTTTGAGCCAGAACCAAGCTTTTTTAAAAAGAATATCTCAATTTTATGTTTTCTATTTTTTATTTTCAGTCATATATAACATTAGGATTCCTTTTGACATAATTAAAAAAGCATGGAATATAATTTGCTCTAATTCATTTCCTAGCACTTCCAATTTTCTCTTCCCTCCTCTCTCTCTCTATTCTTTCCCTTTACTTTATTATCTTTTACTGATCTTTCTGCTATTTACTTTTATTTATGTATTTATTTTAGTTAGTCTTATAAATGTACATGATGTTGAGATTTACTGTGGTATATTCATATATGTACATAGGAAAGTTAGGTCATATTCATCTCTCTGTTCTTTCCTTATTCTGTCCCTTCTCCCTCCCCATCAGTCCTCTTCATCTAGTCCACTAATCTTTCTTCTGTTTTGATACAATCCTTTCCCCCTTTCCCTTTCTCTCTCTCTCTTTTTCTGTCCCCCCACCTTATTTTAGACTAGCTTCTGCATGTCAGAGAAAACACTGGACCTTTGGCTTTCTGAGCCTGGCTTATTTTACTAAGCATGATGTTCTCCGGTTCCATCCATTTACCAACCAATGCCATAATTTCATTCTTCTTTATGATTGAGTAATACTCTATTGTATATATATACATATATACCACATTTTCTTTATCCATTCATCTGTTGAAGGGCACCTTGTTTGGTTCCATAGCTTAGCTATTGTGAATTATACTGTTATAAACATTGACATAGATATATCACTATAGTATGCTGATTTTAGATCTTTTGGGTATATACCAAGGAATGGGATATCTGGGTCATAAGTTGGTTTCATTTTTAGTTTTCTGAGAAATCTCCATACTGCTTTCCAAAATGGTTGCACTAATTTGCAGTCCCACCAAAAATGTCCGAGTATAACTTTTTCCCCACATCTTCTCCAACAACTATTATGTTCTGTATTCTTGATACTTTCCATTCTGACTAGAAAGCAATGAAATCTCAGTGTGGTTTTGATTTGCATTTCCCTTATTGCTAGTGATGTGAATATTTTTTCATATGTTTGTTGGCCAATTGTATTTCTTCTTTTGAGAAGTATCTGTTTAGTTCTTTTGCCCATTTATTGTCTTCTTTGTTTTGTGTTTTTTTTTTCTTCTTTCATTCTTTTTTTTTTTTGGTATCAAGTTTTTTGAGTTCGTTATATATTCTGGATATTAATGTCCTATCTGAGGAGCAGGTGGCAAAAATCTTCTGCATTTCTGTAGCCTCTCTCTTCACATTCTTAATTATTTCCTTTGCTGTGCAGAAGCTTTTAATTTGATGCCATCTTACTTATGGATTTTTGGTTTTATTTCTTGTGCTTTAGGAGTTCTGTTAAAGAAGTTGTTTCCTGTGCCAACATATTGATGTGTTGTGCATACATTTTCTTCAGCAGTTGCAGAGTTTTGGTTTAATTCCTAGGTCTTTGATCTATTTTGAGTTGACTTTTGTGTAGGGTGAGAGATAGGAGTCAATTTTCCTTCTTCTACATATAAATTTCCAGTATTCCCACCACCATTTGTTAAAAAGGCTCTCTTTTCTCTGGCAAATGTTTTGGCACCTTTGTCTAGTATCAAATAATTGCACTTATGTGGATTTATTTCTGTGTCTTCTATTCCATTGGTCTTTATGCCTGTTTTGGTGCCAGTACCAACTGCTTTTGTTACTATGGCTCTCTAATCTATTTTGAAGTCTGATATAGTGATGCCTTCAACATCACTCTTTGCTAAGGATTGCTTTGGCTATTTTAGTTCTCTTATTTTTCCAAATGTATTTAAGAATTGCTTTTTCTAGTTCTGTGAAGAATATAATTTGTAATTTGATGGGAGTTGCATTGAATCTGTATAATGCTTTTAGTAGTATGGCCATTTTAATAATATTGATTCTGTTTCTTTGACAACATGGGAAAACTTTCCATCTTCTAAGGTCTTCAATTTTTTTTTTGGGCGGGGGGGTTTGTGTGTGTACCAGGGATTGAACTCAGGGGTACTCGACCACTGAGCCACATCCCCAGCCCTATTTTGTGTTTTATGTACAGACAGGGTCTCACTGAGTTGCTTAGTGCCTCACCCTTGCCGAAGCTGGCTTTGAACTCACTATTCTCCTGTCTCAGCCTCCCAAAGTGCTGGGATTACAGGCGTGTGCCACCGCGCCTGGCTAGGTCTTCAATTTTTTTTCAGTGTTTTATAATTTTTTACTGTAGAGGTCATTGACATCTTTTGTTAGATTAATTCCCAAGGTTGTTTTTTCCCTGAGGTTGTTATGAAGGAAATAGTTTTTCTAATTGTTTTAGCAAGTTTGTTATTGAAATATAGGAAAGTAATTGATTTATGTGTGTTGATCTTGTATCCTACTACTTACTAAAATTGCTTATTAGCCCTAAAAGTCTTTGGGTAGAATTTTTTGGGTCTTCTAAATATAGGATCCTGTCATCAGCAAATAGAGATAATTCGAGCTCTTCTTTTCCTATTTGTATCCCTTTAATTTCCTTCTCTTGCCTTGTTGCTTTGGCTAGAGTTTCAAGGACTATGTTGAATAGAAGTAGTGAGAGTTGATATAATTGTCTTATTCCTGTTTTTAGAGGAAATGTTTTCAATTTTTCTCTTTTCAGTATGATGTTAGCCTTGGATTTGTCATATACAGTCTTTACAATGTTGAGGTAAGTTTCTTCTATCCCTAGTTTCTCTAGTATTTTAGACATGAATGCATGTTGCACTATGTCAACTGCTTTTTCTGCATCTATTGAGATAATCATGTGATTCTTGTCCTGTGACCTCATTGAACCATAAGGATATAGTAAAAATAAACAGATCAATATAGAGTAATGAAATTGAAGTAGCTATCAAAAGCCTTTCAACAAAGAAAAGTCCAGGACTGAATGGATTCTTAGCCAAATTCTACCAGACCTTTAAGGAAAACTAATATCAATCCTTCTCAAATTATTCCATGAAATAGAAAAGAAAGGATCACTGCCAAATTCATCCTGTGGAACTAGTATACAGCGAAACTAGAAAAAGACATCAAGAAAACTTCAGACCTATGCTGTTTTTGATTACTATAGCTTTGTAGTGTATTTTAAAATCAAGTAGTATGGCTGGGCATGGGGGTACACACCTATAATCCTAGCTTCTCAGGAGGCTGAGGCAGAAGGATCAGCCTCACCAACTTAGGCCCTAAATTTAAAGCCAGCCTCAGGAATTTAGGCCCCAAGTAACTCAGCAAGACCCTGTCTCTAAAATTTAAAAAAAGGACTAGGCATGTGGCTCAGTGGCTAAGCATCCATGGGATCAATCCCTGGTACAAAATATATATATATTATTTATATATATACAAAATATATATACAAATATATATACAAAAAATATATACATAAATTTCAATTTGTATGATGCTTTCAATTTTTTTTCTTTTTTCCAGTGCTGGTTATCAAACCCAGAGCCTTGCACATGCTATGCAAGTGCCCTACCATTGAACCAGCCCTCAATATAGTTCTTTTCAATCAATCAAGATTGCTTTAGTTCTTCAGGAATTTTTGTGGTTCCATTCAAGTTTTAGGATTTTTTTTTCTTTCTGTAATAAGTGTCACTGGAATTGTAAGACACTTTTTCGATGTGAAATGTCATATCATTCACTAAAAGAAACCATGACTACTTGGTGACATGGCCAATTCCAGGTCTATAACAGGGACAATATAAGATGTCCTAGGATATAGTGGGGTTTTTATTTATTTGGTTAATTGGTTGGCTTTGTTTGTTTGTTTTTATGATACTGGAACTGAGCACTGGGGTGCTTTACCACTGAGCTACATCACCAGCCTCCAGCCCCCACAAATCTTTTTGGAAACAGGGTCTCACTAAAGTTGTGAAGGGTGGCCTTGAAATTGCAATCTTCCTGCTTCAGTCTCCAGAGTCACTGAGATTAAAGGCATACACCACTATACCCAGTCTGTACTATGATATCATGTATCAGATAGCAAAAAAGAAGTAAATGAATGGGGCCATGTCAAGATAACATGTAAGCCACATCAAAGGGGATTCACTATAACAGTTGAAGCATCAAAACATAATAATGGTATTTGTTCATAACATCTTTTTAAAAAATCCTCTGATACCCTACTGGTACTCAAACAGACACATATAGACAGAAAAAAAAAATGGATCACTAATCTTTATGAAAGAATACCACTTAATGTTAAAGGCACAGGAGAATTTGAAAATAGCCATTCATAAAGTAGGCTAGACAAATTGTCACCCTAGATATCTTTGCACACTTCACCACATAAACCTCAAGAACTTGTCCCAGATTCTTTAAGCATAGCCCTGAAGTTTCTGAGCCAGTCACTGAGGGCTTCACTAAGTTGCTGAGGCTGGCCTTGAACTTGCTGGCCTCCTGCTTTCAATCTCCTGAGTTGCTAGGATTACACTTTTGCATCACCACTGGCTAGACTGGGTGGCTTAAGCAGTAGAAATTTATTTCTCACAGTTCTGGTATCTGGAAGTCCAAGATTAAGGTTTTAGATGATTTACTTCCTGGCAAGGACTTTTTCCTGGCTTTCAAATGGCCACCTTCTCATCATACCCATACGTTCCCTTTCCTGGATACACAAAGAATGAGCTGTCTGATGTCAGTTCTTATAAGGACACTAATCCTACAGGACCAGTGCTCACTTATGACCTCATTTAACCTTAGTTTGTGAAAGTCCTTCAGATATAGCCACACTGGGTGTTAGATCTACATCATAAGAATTTTGGAGAGACACAGTCAGTCTATAACAGAAGGGGTATTTTAATCTGTTGCTATAACTGAATATCACAGGTACTTTACAAAGAAAATAGATTTCTTAAACTTCTAGAGGTTAGAAAATCCAAGAACATGGTGCCAGCATCTGCTCAGCTTCTGGTGAGGGCCTTCTTGCTGGGTTATGGAATGCAGAGCATCACATGGTGATCAAAGAAGCCAGAGAGATCACACTTTTAAAACAAAGCCACTCCCACAATAGCCCATTAATCCATTATCCCATTAATCCAAAAACCCATGACTAGATTAATCTTTTCATGAGGGCAGAACCCTCATGAGCCAATCATCTCCTGCCTCTCAAATGCCATTAACATAATTTGGGGGATTAAGTTTCTAATATATGAAATTTCATGGACACATTCAAACCGTACCTGGAGAGGAGAGAGAAAAAAATTAAAGATATAATGGCAAGCCGGGCACAGTGGCACACACCTCAAATTCCAGCCATTTGGGAGAATGAGGCAGGAGCATCACAAGTTCAAAGTCAGCCTCAGCAAAAGTGAGGTGCTAAGTAACTCAGTGAGAACCTGTCTCTAAATAAAATACAAAATAGGGCTGGAGATGTGGCACCCACAAAGAGACTGATGGAAAATTAACTATGAAGATGTTTCACCACCTTCTATAACCTTTAGATATATTATAACTAAATGCCAGAAAAGGATAAATTTTACAAGTCAACATAAGCATTTAATTTACTTGAAAAGATGTGCCATGTGTTGCAAATTTATGTTCAGATTATTTGATTTTAATATTACTTAATACTAATGATTAATTAGTTAGAATATCTTGGTCAGAATAGCTAGATGAGGTATAATTTTTGGACTTCTAAAACTGTGAAAATGGAATTAGGATGAGGGGGCAACTCTGAGCTACTTATAGATACATGATAAGAATCATGCTTTCTTGCAAGCATGATTTCCACTACCTGTTGTTTCAGAGAAAGGGCTGGATTTAATCTGAGCCAGCCCCTAACTCCCACTGACACTTCTGGAATCTTCCTATAACTAAGACGAAGCTCTGCTTCTGAAAGAAAGGAGGAGCAAAGACCAGTCCTGAAGAAAGCACAGTCCTTTCCTATTTGCAAAGGAATAGCCCTGTAAGGAATTTTGGCAGCTGATCCTCCTAACTATTGCTGTCATGACAGAGGGTGTTATCACAGAGATCAGATGGGAGGCCTTTTTTCCCATGTATCCTGGTTCCTGACTTTTGCACCACACACCTCAGTGAATTGCAAATGACAGCTTTCCTAGTTTGAACACTCTGATCTCACCATTCTGCTTCATATCCTTTGTGAATTTGTTTCTTTAAATTTTTTTTTAAAAATTGTTTATTCTTTGTGTGTGTTTGTTTCCATTTTAAATTATTTTTTAATTGACACAAAAATTATACACATGGAGTAGTACCATGTGCCATGTGCACATTATGTAAAGTTCAAATCAGGGTAAGCATACCTATATCCTCAAACATTTATCATTTCATAGTGATGAAAACGTTCACAATCCTTTCTCCTCGCTTTTTGGAAAAATATCATACATTATCATAATCTATAATCATCTTACTGTGCAATAAAACAACAGGAGTTATTTCTTCTATTTAATTATAACTTAGTACCCATTGAAAAACCTTACCTTATCCCTCATTTTTTAATCTTTATTTTAGTTTTTCATTTTTTTTTTTGAATTTCTAACCCATTCACATTCATTTAATTTATCAAACATTTTTTTTTCCTTTATTCAGTACTGTACTGGGGATTGAACCAAGGGGTGCTTTGCTACTGGGCTACATTCCTCAATCCCCCTTCATTTTTTTGTTTTTAAGACAAAGTCTCCCTAAATTTTCCAGACTGTCCTTGAACTTGTGATCCTCCTGCATTGGTCTCCTGAGTAGCAGGGATTATAGGCTACACCACCATGCTTGGCAACAAATATTCTTGAATGGCTCCTAAGTTCCAGATACTTAATATGTCAGCAAATGAAACAGGAAAAAGTTGATCTCTTTATGGGATTTAAATTCCAGCCAGATAGTTAGGCAGTAAGCAAACTAGTAATTACCTACTTTAGTAGAGTAGGATGAGAACTGTGGAAAACACAAAAATATACCTGGGCAAGGGGGCAGGAGATTCTCAGGGAGTTAAATGGGCCATTTGAAATATGTCAACACAAAAGGACCTAGTTGGACACAAACTTCATGCATCAGCCAAAGCTTTTATTCATACCTCCTAAGGACCCATGTTCCTGGTAGAAAATAAGCCATCAGCCCAAGGAAGAGTCTATGCTTCTATAGGTTATACTGAGAGATGACTTAATTAATGAGCTTGTCAATTTGGGGCACTTAGGAATTTGGGGTCTTTTTCACTGGGTGAGATGGGGGCATCTAGGGTCAATGGTCAGTTTGGGCACTCAGGAAACAGGTTTGTGAGAATTTGAAAATTTTTTTTACTGGGCAGTATTTTTATTTGAAGAATGGAGGGTCTGGGGTCAGCATTCAGTGCTTATCTCTTTCCCTTCAGGGTCCCATCGTACTATCACTGGAAAAGGATTTATTCTGGGAAGGATCAATGGTTTGGCTTCCTTTCTAGGGATTGTTCTGTCACTAGGAAAGAAAGCACTGGGAAAGGATCAATGCCATCAGTGTTCTTTCTCTTCACTCCCTCTTCTCAGTCCATACTATTTTGAAGTTTGTCATTTTCCATATCCAACAGTGGTCAGGGTGGCCTTCATTGAAAAGCTGCTCTGTCACAAATATATGAGGATTTGAGGGAAAAGCCAAGAGGATGTCTGGGTGAAGAACATCATAGAAATAAGGAAGTTGTGTAACAGCCCTTGCAAAGGTGTAAGAAGGGCAGTTGGTATTTCAGAGTTTAATACCAAATTGGGCTTCATTTGTCATGCTTTGCCTATAAAGTTTGGTTTTTGGGATATTTTTTTAAACCAAAGATTAAATTATTCACATTGCAGTAAACATTTTTTAAGGTCTCTGAGAGTTAAGAACAGGAACATGATGTGCAAAATTGATAGCCAATTTGGTCCAGGTACAGGACATATGATTGGTTCTCCTTGTCAGCTTGGCCTAGACCTCCCAGAGCAGAAGGTGGAGAGAATGGCTGAGCCCCAAGAGGATGAGGCACCAAGCCTGCTGCCCTGGATCAGGGCACATCCTGCCAGCAGCTCTATGCTCTTTCACAGTAGAGGACCTGGCCGCCCAGGGCCATCTGTGCCTTCAGCCCCTCCCCAGCTCCTAGCCAGCAGGAAGGGCTGACACTCAGGTCAGCTCCCAGGGAGGCCAGGGATGGAAGGGATGGGTTCTCTACTACCCATCACACTGAATCCTGGTCCATGCTGCAGCTTTGAGGGGTGTTAATGTTGTTGTTGTTTTGGTTTTGGTTTTCTGTTTTTGAGTTGAAGTCTTGCCTTTTCCCCAAGTTGGTTTCCAACTCCTAGGCTCAAGGGATCCTCTGGTTTCCTGAGTAACTAGGAATATAAATACACACTACCTTGCCTAGCTTAAAGTACTTGTAAAGTTATTTCAGGTGATGGCACTTTAGAACATCGTAATTTGCAAACTGGTTTTCTATTTAAATTTGATCACTTGGTGGTATCAGAATGGGTGGAAATTTACAAATATTTCTTGCCTATCAAGGGACTCCTGTCCTCCCTTCCCCCAGGATCTGTATTGCAAGGGCGGTAAGGCAACTGGGAAGGAAGGCTTGAGATTTAATCAAGAAAGTTTCAAGGGAGGGGTTGGGGGAGGGGGAGGGGTGACCTTCTAACCATGTAAATGAATTAAAAAGGGAGTGAGCTGTTCTCAGCAGAAAGCTGTTGAAGCACAGTGAGGACTCTGCTTGAGCACTCAGAAACCCGGTTGGATCCAGTCTTCCAAGGATAGACCACCCAGAGAATGTGAAAGTGAAACTTGCTCCCTGTTGATCCTTGGACAAGGACAGGTTCTAGATCTGAGCAGCTGGAGGGATTTGTGAGCACATCTCTGCCCCTGGAAAGACTTTGGGCCTTTTAACTCCCGTACCTTGGCTTCAGCTCTGTTTAGACAGTTATATGGACTATCCACCCCTGGGAAACCCTATTAACTCTGGGCCTGGGTATACTTGAGAGAAAGTGGTGGTTCTTTAAACTACGGAGAGGAGGGAAGGCTGTCACCACTACTGGAGACAAACTGAGAGGCAGCCCTGGGATTTGACACTGAAGCTCAGCCCTTAGTCTTACTTTTCAATGGCAATCTGGAAGAGAGGTTTTGGCAATCACTCTAAACCACAGCTGAAAATCCAATCAGGATAAACCGGTTTAGTCATGTGATTGGATCCCAGTTTAGATGTTAGGGTTGGATTATAAAGGAATTTAAAGAAGTGAAATCTTCCGCCCAGCCCTCAGAAAGGGTTTTGAAGAGCAAGCAGTGAGTTGCAGAAACACGGAGCTCTGGACAAATTTTTCCAGGAGGTGGAAACACAGACACTCCAGCTTCAACATCCGTTGTGGCCCAGAGCAGGAAATATTAAGCGGCAGTGAAACATCAGGACATACGACTTTAGGAGCTGGTAAGCTAAAAAATTTGGTATCTTCAAATTATAAAATGTGAAAGTGAAAAATAAAAATATTAATTTTTTGAAATAAACATCTTTATTTCATGTAAAATTAATATTTTCATAATTAGGATAAAACAAACACATTCTTGAGTTCATTTTTTCAGGTGATTTATGCTATAAATGACTTCTATGAATATGAGATTTTTGTCATTTCAATATCTGACTAATGCTTGTGGGAAGCTTCTATAGCCTTTTCTTAGTAGGAATTCCAGTTTTTCTGGATTCTTCCCTTTCCTTCACATATTCCATTTTACATTCTTCATAAAAGACTGGATTATTATAATAAGTAGTTAGACATTCTTTCAATGCAGAATTTTCTACCAGAAAGATGCCAGGGTCCTTGCAACATTTGGTAAAATCTTGGAGTTGTTTAGAACACCTCTATCTGACCTTTTTTCTCCTTATTTCTAGGATTAAAACATCTTTTACAACATGTTTGAGATGCTGTGGGGTTGAGCACTATCTTGGTAGATCAAGGAGGCGTTCGCCAGAAACTTAGTTTAAAAATAAATAAATAAAGCCGGCGTAGTGTCACACGCCTGTATTTCCAGTGGCTTGGGGAGCTCATGCAGGAGAGTGGCAAGTTCAAAGCCAGCCTTAGCAATTTAGCAAAACCCTGTCGCTAAATTGTTTAATCTGTAATACCAAAGGGGGGGGAAAAATGTCAAATTTTAGATTTCTGGCTGTATAAAAACAGGAGAGTCAATTTGTTAACCCTGTCTGAAAACACTGCCAAAATGAAGCTGGCATCCCATTGGTGAATTGCAAGTTTAGTGAACTGCAATCCTCTTATAGAGAGATTTCCCTGACTTTAAGATGCCATCAGTTGTAAGATACATTATTTTTGATGCCGTGTGTGTGTGGGGGTGGGGGGGACACGTTACAAAAAGTTGTGAATTTTTCATGTTGATACTAAGTACTGAGATGCAATCTGAGTTCAGAGATGTTAAAATGGAAATAAGTGTGCACCTTAAAATCAATTAAATGAAATCAATCAAATGAAGTATCAGAAACTATCCCTGTTAGTGAGGTGAGGTTCTGATTTAACAAAACTTCTGTTTCTTTTTTTAACATAATTTAATTTATTAGTGCCTTTGTCTTTTATTTTTTTTTCAGTTGGGCAGATTTTATAATTACTATCATCGACTTTTTTTTGGTTGAGTTGTATTATTTTCTTTTTTTTATTTGTTCTTTTTAGATACACATGACAGATTATATTGACTTTATATACATACATGGAGTAAAACTTATTCTAATTAGGATCCCATTTTTTTTTTTCAGTTCGGTACTGGGGATTGAATCCAGGAGTGCTTAACCACTGAACCACATATCCAGGCTCTTGCTGAGTTGCTTAGGGCCTTTCTAAATTGCTGGGGCTGGCTTTGAACTTGTAATCCTCCTGCCTCATCCTAAATTGCTGGGCTTATAGTCTCGCACCATCATGCCAGGCAGTTAGGATCCCATTCTTGTAGTTGTACATGATGTGGAGTTTCACTGTGGTATATTCATATATGAACATAGGAAAGTTATGTCCAATTCATTCCATTGTCTTTCCTGTTCCTACTCACTCTGCCTTCCCTTTGTCTAATCTATGGAACTTCTATTCTACCCCTTACCCTGCTTTGTGTGTTAGCATCTGCATATCAGAGAGAACATTCAACCTTTAATTTTTTGGGATTGGCTTATTTCATTTAGCATGATAGTCTCCATATCCCTCCATTTACCAACAAAGTCATAAAGTCATTCTTTTTTATGGCTGAGTAATATTCCACTGTATATACATACCACATTTTCTTTATCCTTTCATCTGTTGAGGGGCACCTAGGTTAGTTCCATAACTTAGCTATTATGATTTGAGCTGATTTTGTTTCTATTTATATACCTACACATACAGGTTTTCTACCTTTCATGCAGGATAGTATTAAATCATTTGGATTTGGGTTTCATTGAATGCTTGGAGGAACCTGGAACTAATGGATTAGAGTCTCCTGTACACACAAATGATCATGCTATTAATAGCTAAATTTTATTTATTTAACAAGATTTTAGCATCTATGGAATGACAGATACTGCTCTGGAAACTGAAGAGGCAACAGTAAACAAAACACAATTCCCTGCCCCCTCGTAGCATATGGAGGAGAGAAAAAAAATATATAATTTATATGTTGCAAGATAGGCAGTAATAAATGCTAAGCTGAAAAAAGCACTGGGGTGAGAACAGGGCATGTGAGTTTAGAGAGCTTGTGATTTTTGATAGTGTTATCAGGGAATCCTTGCTAAGGAGGTCAGGATCTGAGGCAGGCTAGAAACATGGATGGGGATAATCTGGGGTGAGAACATCCAAGGCAAGGGGAACAACAAAAATTCTGAGAAAGTAAAGGCCCTGGCATATTTCATACTCATGTGGCTGCAGTTGAATAAGTGAGGGGTAGAAAAGATGAGGACCAGAGTAGGCAAAGGTAGATGGTCTAGAGTTCTACTGGATATTTTCAGATGATGGGTATTTCCTATGTGTGAGATGGAATGTTTCTGAAGACTAATAAAGAAAAGCATGAATTCCAACCCTCGTGTGTGTGTGTGTGTGTGTGTGTGTGTGTATTACATATGCATGTAATGTATGTAATATATATATCATTTAACATTTTTTCTACATATAATATATTTAGCATCTTTAAGAAGTTTTAAAAAAAAATTTTTGTAGTTGTAGATGGATAAAATGCCTTTATTTTATCTGTTTTATTTGTTGGTGCTAAGGATCAAATCCAGTGCCTCACACATGCTAGGCAGGTGCTTTGCCACTGAGCTACAGCTCCAGACCAATTTAAGAAGTTTTTTTTTTTTTTTGGTACTAGGGATTGAACTCAGAGGCACTCAACCACTGAGCCACATCCCCAGCCCTATTTTGTGTTTCTATGTAGAGACAGGATCTCACTTAGTTGCTTAGTGCCTCACCGTTTGCTGAGGCTGGTTTGAACTCGCGATTCTCTGGTCTCAGACTCCCAAAGTGCAGAGATTACAGGCATGTGCTACCGCGCCTGGCTCAATTTAAGAAGTTTTTAATTGACAAATAATACAGATTAAGGATCTCTTATAAAATGCTTAGGACCAGAAAAGAAATAGATGCTTAGAACCAGAAGCTTTTTGGATTTCTGATTTTTTTAAATTTTGAAATATTTGCATATACATAATGAGGTATCTTAGGAATGGGATGCAAGTATAAGCACAAAATTCATTTGTATCATTTATACCTTATAACATAAAGCTGGCAGGTAATTTTATAAATACTTTTGTTGTTCCTGCATGCTGATTTGTCATATGAGGTAAGGTATGAAAATTTCTACTTGTGGCATCAGTTTGGTAAAAAGATTCTGATTTTGGAACATTCTGGATTTTGAATTTTTGGATTAAGGATGTTCAACCTCTGATTTTAATGTTTATGGGGTGAAAGTAATATTTCAGTACATGGTGAGACACATGCTTGTAATTCCAGCAACTCAGGAAGCTGAGGCAGGAGGATTGCAAGTTTGAAGCCAGCCTGGGCAACTTAGTGAGACTCTGCTTCAAAATAAAAAGTGAAAAACCTGGTGATGTAGCTTAGTGACAAAGTACCCCTGAGTCTGGTCCCAATTATCAGAGAGAGAGAGAGAGAGAGAGAGAGAGGGAGAGGGAGGAAAGAGGAAAGGAGAAAAAAATTTTGATAACATGTTCACATTCTGGAATAATCAAATTAGAGTAATTAGTAATTATGTCCATTCTCTCCCTCTCTCTCTCTCTCTGCTGTCCATGGATTGAACGTAGGGGCTATATGACCAACCCTTTTTATTTTTATATTTGTTCTTTTGAGTTATATATGACAGTAGGATATAATTTTTTATTTTTAGACAGCGTCTTGCTAAGTTGCTGAGGCTGTCCTAAAATTTGCCATCTTCCTGCTCAGCCTCCCCAATCACTAGAATTATAGAAGTGAGCCAGTGCACCTGGCTCATTTCCTGTATTTCTAACAGGAGCACTTGGATGACCTTGAAGAGTTATGATAAAGGCTTTGTTTGTTTGTGCTAGGGATTAAACCCAGGGCTTTAGGCATGCTAGACAAGTGCTCTACAGCTGAGCTATATCCTCAGCCTGACAAAAGGTTTAAGACAGAAAATTCTGCAATGATCAAGGGAGAGAACATAATGTTTTCTATAGGGGAGGTGGCAGTAGATATGGAAGGGAATGATCAGACTCTAGACACTTTTAGAAGACAGAACAGAGTTTGCTAATTGATTGGCTGTTGGGTATGAGAAAAAGCCTAGCAAAGGATGACTCCAAAAGTTCGTGATCTGAAAAACTGGCTTTACATCAGACCTCTGTATCCACTACTTCTTTGGATTCAACCAACCACCAATTGAAAATATTCGAAAAAATTTTCATCTACACTCAACATGTACAGCCTTTTTTCTTGTTATTCTCCAATCAATACAGCATAGTAACTATTTACATAACATTTACATTGTATTGGGTTTTTAAGTGATCTAGAGATGATTTAAAGTATACACTAAAATGTACATAGGTTATATGCAAATGCTATGCTATTGTATATAAGGAATTTGAGGATTTTGGTATACTGGGTGGGAATGTGTGATGGTGGTCCTAAAACTAATCCCCTTAGGATATCTAGTGATGACCACTGGGAGGAATGGAACATTACAGGAGTAGCAGCTGTTTGAGAGTTAAGTTTTAAGGTTAATTAGAAAGCTTATATTTCACTGAAGCCAGCCTGGACAATTTAGTGAGACTCTTTCTCAAAAAAGGCTGAGGATGTAGTTTAGTGGTAGAATGCTTGCCTCGCATGCAGGAGGCCCTGGGTTTGACCCCAGTTACCTTCAACCCCCTAAACAGTTCAAGCTTGTTTTATTACATGCAAAATAGTGATAGTAATATTAATAGTTATCTCAGTGTATTAAAGGATAATTAGATAAGGTAAAATAATGTCTTTTAAAATAATGTTTTCACATGATTGTACTTAGGTAGCAATTTATAAAAAGACAGCTCTGAAAGCTGAACGGACCACTTGCTTCAATCAAAAAGCAATTATAAAATGGCAGATCACTTCTCTTTGCATGAGGAACAAGAACCAAAACCACTGAAGAAACATGAGAGAGAATCCAGTCAGAGAGACAAGGATAAGGATGTGGAATTGATTTTTATTGGGACGGAACATGTAAATGAAGATGCTGAAATTCTCTTTGTCAGGGTGATTTCCAACTCAAAACCAGTTACTTCAAACATTTTGAACAGAGTCACCCCAGGCTCATATTCAAGAAGAAAGGCAGGCCATCTCAGTCAAGATCCTGCAATGTCCCAATCTGCAATTCATGCGACCTCTACGGCCACAGCAATGGCTGTCACACCAGTTTCTCAATCTGAACAGAGATCAATACATAGTCCTATTATTGTTGAGTCTTCCTCTAAACCTGATTATAGAATGAGCTCACCACAAGTTGTTCCTCCTCATTCATCAGATTTGTTCCCTTTAAGGACTCAGTGTCAACAGGGAGTTGCACTTCATGTAGGAGGCAATATTGAAAGTTCTTATGATTCAAAGAGACCTTCCACTTCAGATATAGACAGCAGAAATCCAAAAAGGTCTAAACTCAGGAATAAAATCCCAAATGCACATTCTTCAACCATGGCCTCTTCTGATATCTCTCCTATAATGGACACAACCATAGCCTCTTCTGATATCTCTCCTATAACGGACACAAGTACACCCTCAAAAAGTACCCACTTATCAAGTCACGGAAAGAATGAAACATCCTCTCCTTGGTCTCGTGCTAATGAAAAGGTGCCTTTTGCTCTTAGAGATCCAGACCCAGGAAATAACTCTGAAAAACTGATAAAAACCAGCTCTTCCAGCCTTGCAAGTCAAAACAAGACCTTTGATCCCAAGGAAGGGAATTTGATCCTGTTGCTTAGTGAGTTTTACTATGGACAACATCAAGGAGATGGGCAGCCAGAACAGAAAACTCACACAACCTTTCAGTGCTCCAGCTGCTTGCAAATTCTAAAAAACGTTAAGTTTATGAATCACATGAAGCACCATTTGGAACTCGAGAAGCAGAGGGGTGATAGCTGGGAGACCCACACTACCTGCCAGCACTGCCACCGGCAGTTTCCTACTCCCTTCCAACTACAGTGTCATATTGACAGTGTACACACTTTCCAGGAGCCTTCTGCTGTCTGTAAAATCTGTGAGTTGTCATTTGAAACAGATCAGATTCTCTTAGAACATATGAAGGACAATCATAAGCCTGGGGAAATGCCCTATGTGTGCCAGATTTGCAATTATAGATCATCAGCTTTTGCTGATGTGGAAACACATTTTAGAACATGCCATGAAAACAATAAGTATTTGCTTTGTCTGTTTTGCCTCAAAATTTTTAAAACGGCAAATTCATACATGAATCATTGTTGGAAGCACTGGAGCAAGAATAAGATCTTTTCATGTTCCAAGTGCCGGCTACAATTTTTGACTTCAAAGGAGGAAATAGAGCACAAAACCAAGAATCATCAAACATTTAAAAAGCCAGTGCCACTGGAAGGATTGCCTCCTGGAACAAAGGTTATTATTCAGACTCCAATTCGCCCATCAAGAAGTACAAACATTCATTGTTGTGAGCAACACTGATCCTTGCCTGTCATCTGCAAAAACTAAAAAGAGGAAGACTGTGAATACTAGATATTCTAGATTCCCTTGCAGCCAGGATTCTGGCTACAAACATTTTCTACCCACTGCCAAGAACTGTGAAATGTAGAATGGAGGCTAGGCCATCTACACATTGTGGCTGATGCTAACCAGTAATATTACCAACTGTCAGGTTTTACAGTGACATCTTTACCTTACTGTCAAGAAGTGGCTCACAAATCTTCATGCCCTTTCCCACTCAAACCCCTCCACAAAAGTAACCACTACTCTGATCCATACCATCATAGTTTTTCCTGCTTTGAACTTTAAATAAATGGATTGATACAATAAATTCTTGCCTTTGGCTTAAAAAGGGAGATGCATTCTTGCTGTACAAGGCAGTAGCATATTCTTTTTCATTGCTGAGTAGAATTCCTCTGAATAAATATTGACACAGTTTTGTATATCTACTTTATAGTCAATGGATTTTGCAGTTGATTCTTTAGCTGTTTTGAATAAAGCTGCTATGAGCTTGTATATGTTTTCTGGAAGACATGGGTAGTCATTTGTTTTGGATATAGAGTCACAAGAAGTGCTGGATTTACACATATTTAGCTTTATTTTAGTGTAGATATGGCTCAATACTTTAAAAAGTGACTGAAACAATTTATATTACTATCATCAATACTGAGAATTCCATTGTTACAGATCCAACACTTGGTACCACCAGTCTTTTTTAACTAATGCCCATCTCTTGAAGTTGTGGTATCACATTGTGGCTTTAATTTGCATCTTGATGAGTAATGCTCTTGAAAATATTTTTTTCATGTGGTTTATAACTTAGATATTCTTCTTTCCTATGAAGTATCTAATATAAGTCTTGTTCTCTCCCATCTTTTTGTTCTGTTTGTCAATTGGGAAGGTATTAGTAAATTGCTTGAGTACTACATATGTTCCATGTCTTGATCTGCATGGTGGTTTCATAGATGTAATATATACATTAGGATTTGTCCTTCGTGTGTATTATTTAAGGAAATTACTATCTAGCAAGGACATAAAGATATTCTTCCTGTTTTCTTTTAGAAGTTTATTCTTTAGCTTTTCACATGTAGTTATGAGCAATCTCAAATGGATTATTATGATGTGATAAATCATAGTATCAAGGTTAATATTTTTCAGAAGCATATCTAAAACAACAAAAGCATTTACTCAAGACCACTCCTTCCCCACTTTGTTGCAGTGGAATATTTGTGTAAAACAGGTGACTGAATGCAGGTTTCTGGACTGTTCTATTCCATTTGTCCAGTTCTCTATCTTTGTGCTGTCTTAATTAGGGTAACTTTGAGTAAGTCTGTGTATCTGGCAGTTTACTTCTTCAGCTTTAGAGTTCAAATTGTCTTACTATTCCAGGGTCTTTGTGAATTGAAGTGGTTATCATGGACATCCTTGCCCTGATCTCAAATTCAGATACAGTAGTTTCCCATTAATTGTGGTGTTAGTTGTGGGGCTTTTTGTAGCTACCCATGAACTGCAGAGAGGTTGAGCTAAAAATGACAGAAAGATGATTATAATACTCCTAAAGTTTGGAAATTTGGCAATACAGCTAAATTGAACTAGGACTAGAGTGAGGCAAGCAAGGAGTCTAAGGGGCAAAAGTGACATCCCTCATGTTCCTAGAATCATTGCTTATTTTGCCCTGATCCTGGTCCTCAATATAAATAGTCCAGAGCTCCTGTAAGAAATCACAGTGGAAAATGTTGAACTCATTGATATTGAATACAATCACAAAATTTATGAGATGGAGCTAAAGCAGTTCATAGACATTTATCTCTAAATTCACATACAGGTGACCCTCTGTATATGTGGATTCTGCACCCATGGATTAAAAATATTGGAAAAAATTTGCATCTGTATTGAACACACAGACTTTCTTCTTTGACACTATTCCCTAAACAATATAGTATTTACATAGCAATAGGTATTATAAGAAATTCAGAGATAATCTGAAGTATACAGGAGGATGACATATGTTATAAGCACATATTGGATCATTTTATGTAAGGGACTTGAGCATCCACAGATTTTGGCATCTGCATGGAGTTCTGGAAACAATTCCCCATGAATACTGAAGGATGGCTATATTTTAAAAGAAGGCAGGTTGAGAAATGAATTATCTAAAACAGGACTGTCTGTAGAACTTTCTGCAATGATGGGAATATTCTGTATGTGCTCTTGCCAATATGCTACATGTGGCTACTGAGCTATAGAAATATGGCTACTGTGACTGAGGCACTGGAATTAAAAACATGTATTTTTGATTAATTTAAAATTAAAAGAATCATTTTTACAATAGTATTCCAAGTAATTTGTGTACTCTTCCCTCAAGGAGACCTCATGCCCTATCCTGAGTATAGGCAAGATTTAGTGGCTTATTTCTAAAGAATAAAGTATGAAGGGGGAAAGAAAACAACTTTACCAAGGAGAAACCAACAAGTCCCATTGATGGCATGTATCCCTGAGACTTGATGAGAAAGGCACATCATGGCTGTCATATTCTTCTAAAAACCCAGTATAACCAACATGAAAAGTATCAAACCCAAATTGAGATACATTCTGCAAAGTACCTGACCCTTACTCCTTAGAGTTGTCAAGGTCATCAAAAGGAAAATTTAAAAAACTGTCTCAGACCTGGGAAGGACAAGGAGTCCGGAAGACTAAGTGCAATTCAGTGTCCTGAATGGGAATCAGAAACAGAAAAAGGGTATTAGTGGAAAAACCAGTGAAATTTGAAGCCCAGAGTTAAGTTAATAGTATGTATTGATCAATACTGGCAGTATTGTGCAGTCAAAAGATAAATTCACATACATACAACTTAGACATTGTAAATATCTCTTCTACATCTATGATCTATTCATTTTCACTATGGTATACTCTACTGAACAGAAACTCTACTGAAATGATAGAGGAATAGTATTTTAAAATCCTGTAGATTTTTAAAATAATTAACACATTACTATATAACCCATAAGTTAAAATGAGAATCACTAAGGAAATTGGGACTTCCTTGGACTTGAAGGAAAATGAACATATTATGAAACCAAAGTTGCTGAACACAACTAGTAAGGGTAAATTTACGGCATTAAATACAAGGAAAATAAAAGATTTTGCAAACAAATGAGTTAGGCATTTACGTAAAAAAATTATAAAGAAGAGCAACAGAGCAAACCTTTAGAGACAGGATGGAAGGAAATAATAAAAGAGTGGAAGAAATGAATGGAGAAGATAACTTATAAGTTAATAAAAGCAGAAGCTTTTTAAACAGATTACTGAGAGGCTAGCAACTTAGACCCTGTCTCAAAATAAAAACTAAAAAAGGACTGTGGATATAGCTCAGTGGTAGAGCATCCCTGGGTTCAGTCCCCAGAAAAGCTCACATATGCGTGTACACACACACACACACACACACACACACTAAAATTACTGAAATAGATAAACTTGTAGCAGAACCGATCAAAACCTGAAAATAGATCAAAGAATGGGAAAACTACCCAAACCCCACTCAGTACTGGGGATTGAATTCAAAAGTATGCTACCACTGCACTACATCCTCAGCCCTTTTTATTTTTTTGAAACAGGGGAGGGAGGTGTCTCATTAAATTGCCTACGCTGGGCTTGAACTTGGGATCTTCCTGCCTTGGCCTCCTGGGTTGCTGGGATTATAAGGTGTGAACCATTCACCCTGCCCAGCATCAAACTTGTTTTGGTAAAGGGCCAGATAGTAAATATTTGATATGGTCTCTGACAATTAATAAATTTTGCTGTGTTTTTAGGAAATAGAGGTACAGGTATATGACACAAAAATTACATATATATATGTAATTTATATATATATTATATTATATATATTCTTTTCTTTTATTCACTTAGGAAAAAAATAAGTAAAATCTCTTCTTAGTTCATTGTAAGCTGTACCAACACAGGAGGAGGGTTGGACTGGACTGGTCTCGGATGCAACTTCAAGAGGATGAGGTTCAAGGATCAGTTGCTTGGTCAAGTTTCTCATGCATGGGACAGTTAGCTAGTGCTTTTATAGAAAAGGGACCACACCTAAGAATGATGACAACTTAACTCCTGGAGGGCAAACTATCTCCCAGTGCACTGGAAGCCCAACCCCATCCCTGAGATTTGGCTGGTTTTAGGACCTTTATAATCTAAGATCATCCCAGGGGTTCAGGGCTATAGCCATAACCTTACGTGCAGCATTATCCACCCGGGGCAGCAGAGCGCGCGCATGCGCCCAATCCGCACTTCGTGACCAATCAAATTGCAGCGCCTGGAGCCGAGCCGACAGAGCTCGCCGCACCTGGCAGCCAATCATAGGTCGCCCTGGGCGCGCGTGTGGAGACGTCGGTGGCGTTGGCGGCGGTGGCGGCCCCTGGGGCCTGAGGAGGTGGTGTAGCTGTGGGCTTTGCCCCGGAGCGTTTTTGGGACTGTTTCTTGGCCGGCAGCTCAGGGACGCCACTGATCAGCGCCGGTAAGGACGGTGGAGTTGCGCGGCCTGAGCGTTCCCTGAGGGGAGACGGGAGGGAGAATCCATCGCCGCAGCCCCCCAGGTTCGGACACCGCGTCCGGTGGTCCTACGCTACCCAAGAGGCCTTTTCAGTGCCGATGTCTTCCGAAAGGCGTGACGGGCTAGTGACCCCCGCGGGTCCCACGCCTTCTCACACATTCCATTCCCTAACTTCCCCAGGCGCCTCTTTCAGTCGGTCTCCCCTCCCCCCGCGGACCTCCCCCATCCTGGTGCGGGGCCCAGCGAGGCCTCCTGGGGAAGGAGCCTGCTCAGGCCCCTGTTGCCCTGCCCTTCTATCCCCCCGCTCCCGCAGTGGTCTCTTGTACTAATTTTGGCGTTTAAAAATCGTAAATCAGTTTGTAATTCAGCCCCACCCCCATTCTGTAGATCTGCAGGCCCTGAACCCTTAGGGCGTCTAAAACATTTTAAAATTATGTTTATTGGGCTCTTTGCTGTATCGTACCTCCTTTTTATTTTTCTTGTTTGCTTGTTTACTGCGGGCCTTCTGGACTCTAATGCAGCCCACTGGACCCCAGTGAGCCAGTATTATTTTGGGCAGTTTGCAGGTGGGGTGTTTTTTTAACTGAGGTAGACAGGAGGAACAGATTTTGGGGAAAGTAATTGAATTCTCTATACTGACCAGATGTGAGATGGTTAATAAACATCCAAATGGCAATCTTAGATAGGCAACAGGATATTAAATGTCCTTGAAACATTCAAGTAACCCTAATCCTCCTCTCTGGTTGCCTTAAGGGTGTGACCTTCTTCTTGGACATGCAAATTCTTAAAAGTTTCCGTGTACATTTGAGGTAAGAGAGAGGTCTGTATCATAAGGACCAAGGTTGTATCTTTTCTCATTTAATTTTTTTTTTTCATTCTCTCCTGTGCTAAAACATTACTGTTTAGTTTTCTGAGGGAATCTGAATGTATATGATAAATTCAGGCGACTGTTGATTTAAATATTCTGGAGCCCTCTAAATTGCTTCCTTAAACAAAGGAGAATGTGGTGGCAGCAGCATTCTTTCACTGCATTTCTTGAAAAGAAAAAGTAAGCACCATAATGTTACAGTTATGTAAGGCTGACTTATGTTGTGAGGCTAAAATAGGTTGGTATACATACCCTAAGATTTCGGTTAATGAGTTAAAATGAGTCATTTAGGGGAAATGTGTATTTGTTAAAATGGAGTTAACTTATTCATTTCTGTACCTTTTTATTTATTTATTTTTGATGGTACTGAGGATTGAACACAGGGGTGCTGTATCCCTGAGCTACATTGTCCATCCTTTTTATTTTTATATTGCAGTATGATCTCAGTAAGTTATTAAGTCTGGCCTGGGACTTGTGATCCTCTTGCCTCAATCTCCCAAGTAGCTGAGATTGCAGGCATGTGCCACCAAACTCACTTATACCCTTTTTCTCAAAGACTGTATTTCAGTGGGTAATTAATTGCATGTGACTTGACGGGGAGGTCATTAGAATTCATTCTTTGTTAATGGGTGAGATTATAGGTAAATTCTGTGCCCAGAGATTTGTGAATACAACTCAGACCCATTATATTGGCTAGTTGTCTATTTTAACAAATCATTGCAAAACCTAGTTGCTTAAAATAACACATTTTTATTACATCATAATTTCTGAATGTTTGGAATCCAAAATTGGCATAGCTGGCAGGTTCTGGCTTAGGCTTTCTTCTGAGGCTGCATACTTTTGATTGGATTGGCGGCCTCTGAAGGCTTGACTAGGATTGGATGAACTGCTTTTAATCTCTTAATTGGCAAGAGGCCTCAGTTACTCACTCTTTGGGCCTCTCCATGGGGCTGCTTATGTCAAACCAGTTGGCTTCCCTTAGAGTGAGGAATTCGGGCGAGCTTGTACCTAAGATGAAGCAGTGTCTTTTTTATAACTTAATATCAGAAGTGACATGCCATCATTTCTTTTTTGTGTGTTTTTCTACACAGGCCAACCTTATTACATTGTGGGAAAGGGCTGCATAACAGTGTGAATACCAGGAGGTGGGATTCACCTGGGGCCATCTGGCTCCTGCACCTATTTATATAACATTCCAGTTGTTCTCCATATGATTTCTGGTACCTTGTTATACTGGGTGAATTATTTGGATCCTTGATAAGACCAAACCCTCTTCCTGTGCACTTTATTCAGGATATTGTTCCAGCAAGTCTCCTCTTTATCTTGGGTTAAGTTTTTTGTTCCTTTGGATAATTTTAATAGCAGACATACTGATTTTACTGTCACCCCTCATTCAGAATCATTTATTTGATGCCACATTCCCCTTCTGCTTATTTTGTTTCATATTTGCTTGTCCATAAGAAAGCAAATTTTCCTTTATAGGAAAATTTTGGAGTTGTCTGTATTTTCCATTTCCCACTCTCTCTTTAACCCACTCTTGTCAAGGTCATCAGTGAATTCCACAATGCTTGATCCAGTGGTTAGTTTTAGTTGATTTATTTGATCTACCTGCAGTGTTTATCAGAGAGATTCATTTCCTCCTTCCTGAAAAAAAAATTTATTTGGATTCTGGGATACTTCAGTTTTGATTTATCTCCTATCCGAATGGTTATTAACTGTTCTTGATCTCCTCTGCTGATTCTTTCTTCATGACCTCTAACCAATGGAATGACTCAGGGTTTGGATCTTAGACTCTTCCCCTGGGTTATGTCATCAGACTTGTATTTTAAATAATGCTACATGCTAAAAATTCCAGAATTTGGATATCTTCCCCAGACCTCTCTCTCGAGTTCTGCTCATGATTTGCCAGCACAGCATCATCCCTTATACCTTATTCTCCTCTCTTGCATGTCTCAAATGCAGTCCATCAGACAAATCTGTGGCCTTCCAAGATTTTCATTTAGAATCTTGACCCGTTAGTATCTTTATTTCTCCACCCTGTTACTACCATCATCTTTTGTCGGTATCATTTCAGTAGCTTCTTAACTTGTGTTCTGCTTCTACTGTTATTCTGTAAAGTCTTTTCTTCATACAACAGCCAGAATAATCTTGTTGAAAGTCACATCATTCAAAATCTCTCAGCAGTCTCTCATCACACTTAATAAAAGCCAGAGAACTTAGAATAGCCAGTATGATCTGAGTGCTCATAATCTTCATTGACCACAAATGCACATTTAAAAAGTCTCATCTCTGATCTCTCCCTTTTAATTGGCTCAACTGTTATCTTCTTGAGCAGTTCTTACATGTGTTAAGCATCCTTTTTCTTAGGCTTTTTATGTTGTTTCCTTTGCTAGAGTACTCTTTCTCTAATATTCATGACCATGTCCTGTAAATACCAACCTGCCTTCATTTCCCACTTTTTCTCACATTTATATTATCATCTTTTGTATTTTAATTATTATTTACTGATTAATTCTAATAGGAAAATCAGTTCCCTGAAGAGAAGGGCTTTGTTTGGATTACCAATGTATTTCTATACCAGCACTTGATTATTAATGGAGTTCACCAAATTTTAGTTGAATGAATGATCTGCTTTGATTTCTCTCAATCACCACCTTGATTCTTCCCTCCACCTTTTCTCTTTGGTCAAGAGACAGACAAAACTGTGCAAATGCTTTATATCATTCTTGTATTATTTCTGTTTCTCAGTCTTGTGGAAAGGAATATGTTTTAATTCTACTGAGTCAATACATTTTAGTGATGGTTCACTGTAACAGTGAACATCAAACATTACCATACTTACGTCAATTTTTTTTTCAGTACTAAAGATTGAACCCAGGGCTTCACACATGGTAGACAAGCCATCTACCACAGACCTGCATCTCTAGTCCCTGAACTTGTATGTTTAACCACACACAGAACCCATTATGACTTTCATAGAGTAACAATATCTCTCTAATTTCTGTAAGAAAAAATAAAACAAATTCCCATCCCTCCCTCCTTTCTTTTTTTTTTGATCCAGGAATTCTGAGGCAGTAGTATTGCCTTAAGATCGGTTCAGTGTGTCAAAAAATAATGACTTTCAACTTTTGACTTCCTAACAGTATTAAGTAAGTTTGAGGAAAAAAAAAAATGTGGATACTCCCAAGAAGTCTAGTAAGACTTCTCCTGGGGGCTTCCCAGTAGCAGAGAGCTCCAAGATACATAGGAATTCATGACAGAGCCCATCTGGTATCTGTGTGGAATGTGCTTTCATGACTTTTACAACTTCCAGAATCTCTATAACTAGATTAGATTTATTATCCAAACTGAGGTACTTTTTAAGAATGAAAAGTGGTATTACCAAAATATATACAAAGCAGGTTAAACTGGAACTCCTACAGTCAAACCAAGATATATGGTTACCCTACTTATAACTAATTTGGTCCTTCAAGTCCTTAGTATCAGATTGTTTACTCTGCAAGATATAACTATTCCATCCCTTAGAAAGTGGAGTACAAATTTATAAACTGACACTACTTGATACTAGCTTAATATATTTGTTGGCTAGATTGGCTTGCATTGTTACCATAATCTTAATTACCTAACCCTTGTTATGAATGGGGTTTTTGAAAATCTAGTATCAGTTGTTGGGTGGTGGGGTCACACCAGCTTATAGCTAGACATGTTTTCCTTTAATTAAGGTATAATGTCCTGTAAGATTCACCATGTAGAGTGTCAGCCATCAACAATATCTAATTCTAAAACATTTCATCAACCATAAAGACCATTAGCAGTCACTTCTTTTATTACTTTCTTTTGGATGTTATAACAAAATTACTACAGTCTTGATTGCTTAAAATAACTAAAATTTATTCTTTAGTTCTGGAGGCAAGAAGTACAAAACCCGTAGCACTAGACCTAAGTCAAGATGGATATTGGGCCAGGTGTGGTGGCTCATGCCTATAATCCGAGCAGTTTGGGAGGCTGAGGCAGGAGAATTGTGAGCTTAGGCCAGCCTCAACAACTTAGTGAGACCCTGTCTCAAAAAATAAAAAGACTGGAGATATAGCTCAGTGGTAAAACACCCCTGGTTTCAATCCCCAGTAACTACCCCCCCACACACACCACCAAAGATGGTTATTGGCAAGGCTGTTTTCTCCTTGGACACTGTGAAGGAGAAGCCATTCTTTGCCTTTTCTAGTTTGTGAACATGACATTGTTTTGCTTGAATCCATGTTACTTCAATTTCTGCCTCCATCCTCATATCACCTTCTGTAGTACACCTGTGAAATCTCCCTCTGCTTCTCTTATAAAGAAACGTGATGACATTTAGGGGCCACTTGTATAATCCAGGTGAATTCCCATATTTCAAGATCATTAATCGTATCTTGAAAGACCCTTTTTCAAATAAGGTAATAATAGTTTTCCTACTATATGCCTCATTCTTTTTTTTTTTTTTTTGACCTGTATAGGTAAGCAATAGTTTATTTCTCTCTGTGGGTTTGCCTGCTCTAGACATTTCATGTGAATGGAATATCATTTTTTTTGTGTGTGTTGTCATCTTTGGATATTCATTTAGCATATTTTTAGGTTATATCCATGTTGTACCTGTATCTCTTTCATTTGTTTTTATGGCTGAATAATATTCATTGTATGGATATATCACAATTTGTTTACCCACAGATCAGTGTACATTTGAATTGTTTGCACGTTGTGGCTTTTATGAATAATGCTGCTATGAACATTCGTGTACAAAGTTTTCACATGAACTGAATGTTTTTAGTTCTTTTAGGTATACCTAGGAGTAAAATCAGGGGCTCATATGGTAACTATATTTTTTGAACAAATTATTTTGCAAAGTATCTAACCATTTTATATTGCTGCTAACAACATATGATGGTTCCATTTTGATGTTCTTTGCAACACTTGTTAGTTCCTCTTCTTGATTATAGCCAACCTGTAAGTAATATCTGTATGAAGTAATATCTCATTGTGATTTTCATTTGCATTTTCATAATGATTATGTTAAGAAATAGTTCATGATGTTTTATTTGGCTGTTTGTATATCTTTGTAAACATATCTATTCATACCTTTGCCTGTTATTTTTTTTAAACATGGTAAAAACACATAGTGAAATTTATCCTCCTAACCATTTTTAAGTGTACAGTTCAGTAGATAGTTTAATACTTACATTGGTGTGTAATACATCTTTAGAACTTTTTCATCTTGCAAGACTGAAAATTGTGCCCATTAAAAAACAGACTTCTCTTTTTCCCCTCTTCCCCAGCCCTTGGTAACCACCATCCTACTTTTTGTTCATATGGATTTGACTATTATAGTTGCCTCCTATAAGTAGAATCATATAGTATTTGTCTTTTGTGACTTGCTTATTTCCTTTAGCATAATATCTTCAAGGTTCATCCATGTTGTAGTGTGCAACCAAATTTCCTTCCTTTGTAAGGTTGAGTAATGTTCCATTGTACGCGTATACCACATTTTGTTCATTCATTTGTTGATGGGCATTGGGGGGTTGCTTTTACCTCTTGGCTACCGTGAATAGTCCTGCTGTACATATGTGTGTGTTAATATCTCTTTAAGACCCTTCTTTCAGTTCTTTTTCATGTATACCTAGAAGTTAGATTGCCAGATCATGTGGTAGTTCTATTTTTAATTTACAGGTGGTTCTGTAATGTTTTCCATAAAGTTACACCATTTTATCATCCAACAATGGTGCCTAAGAAACCAGTTTCTCCACTTCCGCTTATTTTGTTTTGAAATTTTTATTGTTAGTAGCCATCCTTAATAGATGTGAGATAATATCTCATTGTGGTTCTAATTTGTATTTCTCTGATGATTAGTGATGTTGAACATTCTTCATTTATGCTTTGGGCATTTGTATATCATCTTTGGAGAAATATCTTTAAATTTCTTTGCCCATTTTTAAATTAAGTTTTCTTTTTCTTTTTGGTATTGGGGGTTGAATGCAGGGATGTTTTACCACTGAGCTACATCCCCAGTCCTTTTTTTGTTTGTTTTTATTTTCAGATAGTTTCACTGAGTTACCGAGGCAGGCTTTGAACTTGCTATCCTCGTGCTTCAGCATCCCCAGTCTCTGAGATTATAGGTGTGTGCCACAGTGCTTAACTGGGGTTTCTTTTTATTCTTCCATTATTGGAGGTCTCTATGTATGTAGATACAAGTCTCTTATCAAATATGAATCATAAATATATTTGCTACACATTGTCTTTTTACTTTCATGATGTTATCTTTTGAAGCAGGGATCCAGCTTCATTCTTTTGCATGTGGCTCCTTCACCATTTTTTGAAAAAACTGTTCTGTTCCCACATTGTTTTGGAAATCTAATTCAAAAATCAGTGATTTTTTTTTTTTTTTTTTGATGGTACTAGGGATTGAACCCAGAAGTCCTCTACCATTGAGCACCTCTCTAGCTCTTTTTATTTTATTTTTTTGAGACAGTCTTACTAAGTTGTCAAGGCTGCTCTTGAATTTATAATCTTCCTGCCTCAGCATCCTCCTGAGTAGCTGGGATTACAGGTATATACCACCACACATGTCTTCAATGACTTTAAATTCTATTACATTTGTTTATGTTTCTACCCTTATGCCATTACCACACTGTTGATTACAGAGCTTTGTTGTGTTTAAATTTATAAAGGGTGAGTCTTCCACCTTTATTGTTCTATAAGATGGTTTTGGATATTCTGGATCCTTTGCATTTCAAATGATTTTCAGTTTCTGTGAAAAACTAGCTGGGATTTTCATCAATTTTGAGAGTATTGCCATCTTAATATTAAATCTTATTCATGAAAACAGAATGCTTTTCCATTTATTTGGGTCATCTTTAATTTCTTCAGCCATGTACTAAGAAGATTTCAGTGCTTTTCATATAAAAGTCTTGAATTTCTTTTGCTAAATTTATCCCATTTTGTTCTTTTTGATGCTAGTGTAAATGGAATGACTTAATTTCATTTTCAGTGTTTGTTACAAGAGTCTAGAAATCTATTTTTTATATTGACCTCATGTTCTACAACCTTGATTAACCTCTTTATTAGTTTTAATATGTGTTTTGTGGATTCCTTAGGATTTTTTATATAAAAAAATTATCTCCAATATAGATTTACTTCTTCCTATCCAGTCTTATTATCATACCTTTTTGTTTTCCCGATTGCCCCTGAATGTAGAACCTCCAATACAATGTTGAATTGAAGTTGTGGAAGTGAATACTCTTGTCTTCTTCCTGATCTTGGGGAAGGACTGAGAGGCTTTCAGTCTTTTTGCCATTATATATAATGCCAGCTGTGGGATTCCCCCCCCCCCCCCCAGATACCTTAGTCTGGTTGAGAAAGTTCCCTTCTGTCATGATTAAATATTTTTATTGCTGAAAATCATGAAAACATGTTAGATTCATTCCCCCCCCCCTTTTTTTTTGCAGGTGTGATTTTTGTTCTTTACTTATAGTTTATTTTTATTTTATTGTTACTGGCAGTTGAGCTCAGGAGTGCTCCCTGACTGAGCTACATACCCTGACCTTTTTTTTAAATTATTATTTTGAAATGGGGTCTTGCTAAGTTGTCCCATCTGGCTTCGAACTTTTGATTGGGAGGCCTCAGCCTTCCAAGTTTCTGAGGTTAATGTGCCTGACATTTTATTCTTTTTTTTGATACTGGGGATTGAATCCAGAATGGCTTTACCACTGAGCTAAATCCCCAACCCTTTTTATTTTTTATTTTCAAGCAGAGTCTCACTAAATTGCTTAGGGCTTTGTTAAGTTGTTGAGGCTGTCCTTGAACATGTGTTCCTCCTACCTTAACCTCTAGAATCATGGGGATTATAAGCATATACCACTTTTTTTTAAAAATTAAAATGGTATTATGTTCTCTTTTCATAATTGGACCAAACTTGCATTCTTTAAATCCTACTTGATCATGGTATATAATGCTTATTATATAGTGTTGGAATATGGTAGGATTTTGTTGAGTATTTTTGCTTCTGTATTTATAAAGGGGTATATAGTCTATAGAATTTTTTTGGTGTGTTTTCTTTGTCTCATTTGGTATCAGTAGTACTGCTTCATAAAATGAATTGGAAAGATTTTTCATTCTGGAAAAGTTTATGGGTAATTGATACTGATTGTTTCATTTGATAGAGAATGGGGTTGTAGCTCAGAGGTGGCATTCTTGCCCAGCTGAGCTCAGTCCCCAACAATGGAAACAAAACATTTGGTAGAATTCACCTTTGCTATCTGATCTTGGGCTTTTAGTTTTGTTTTTTTTTAATTACTAATTTGATGTCTTGTTTTAGGTCTGTTTATAGTTTCTATTCTTTTTGAGTCAATTACATAGGTTATGTTATGTAGAATTTGCCTATTATCTAATTTGTTGCCATAGAATTGTTCAAAGTATTCCTTTATAATTATTTTAGTATGATGTGTAATAGTATCCCCTCAGTATTTTTAAAAATAATTTATTGAAGTGATAATCACAGAATAGTTTTAAAGTTAAAAGTCGAGTGACATTTAGAGTATTCATGATACCAAACATCTGCTATCTCTATCTAGTTCTAGCACAGTTCTTTCATTCCAAACTAAAATCCCTTACTCATTAATCAGTTTCTCCTCATTTCCCCTCCTCTAGTCCCTGGCAGCTACTCATTGCTGTTTAGTCTTCATGGATTTTTCTAGTCTGGACATATCCTATAAATGAGATCAGATGTTACTTTGGTGTCCAACTTCTTTCACTTTGAATGTTTTCATGGTTTATTCAGTTTATAGCATGTGTTAGTATTTTGTTCCTTTAATGGCTGAATAATTTTCCATTGTGTGTATATGTCATAATTTGCTTATGCATTCATCCATTAATGCACATTTGCATTGTTTTCACCTATTGATTCTTATGTGTGTACATACACTTGTCTGAATACATGTTTTCTGTTCTTTGTGTGTGTTTATATATGTAAATATCTTACATGGTCATATGATAATACTATGTATAACTTTTTTTTCATTTTTTAATTTCTTGCTTCCTTTTCCTCTTATTCTTCTTTGTTCTTTATCTCTTTTTCTTTATCATTCAGCTTTTTGAAGACACGAAACACCAACTTTTTGAGGACATTTTCCACATTTCCATAGAGTCCTCTGATTTTTACAAGCCTTTTCTTTGTCTTTAGGAACTGTCCAGGTCTGAAAAAGTTGATTTTAACAGTTATTCTCTTTGCTCTGAAAAAGGAGCAACTACTTATAGATTCTTATTCTACCATTTCCACCAACCTCACCCTTTTGCTGTGCATTTAGCAAATAGACCTTGTCTTTTTTTTTTGTCCTCTTCATCAACCTTTATTTAAGTAATTCTTACCTGATAATTCCAAACCCTTTCTAAACTCAGTTTAGTAAAAAAGCTTACCTTTGAACTAACAGGTCACTTTTTAGGTTGAACTGCCAACCTGCTCATTATCATCATCTTTTTTTTTTTTGGTACTGCAGATTGAACTCGGACACTAGATCACTAAGCCACATCCTCAGCCCTATTTTGTATTTTATGTAGAGACAGGGTCTCACTGAGTTGCTTAGCACCTTACCGTTGCTGAGGCTGGCTTTGAACTCGCAATTCTCCTGTCTCAGCCTCCCTAAGTGCTCATTATCTTCTTTGTATATTCCTCTGACCAGGATTCTGTTCTTGGAACAGGAAGAGAAGGAAAAGGGAGAAAGTCTAATTTGCTTCACTGCTTCAGAGGAGATCCCATAAAGAACTCTGAGCACATTGTTCTGGGAGAAGGCTTCCCCAAACTATTGGTTTTCTGATGAGATATGGCTATTGGCATTCTTGTAAATCCTCAGATTACAGAGATCTCATATTTCCTGTTATAATGCATGTTTGTGGTGCCCTGATTTGAAGAAAATTAGCTACCTTCCAGGTTTGAACATTTTTTACTCTTTCCCTCAGACCACATTTCTTTGCTGGTTTTTTTCCTAATTTCTTCTAGATAATCTTTTCTTTAGTGTTTGAAACTTACTACATGTCAGGTATTACTCTAGGTATTGAAGAGAGATTAGTGAATAAACAGGCAAAAAAGGAAAAAAATAAAATAAAATAAAAGCCCAAACTAGAAACTACTGCAACAGAACTGATAATTCAGTGGAGGATGAAAGATAGTAAAATAAATGTATAAATTCTCTGGAGAGAAGGTGATGATTATGGAATTAGGAGAAGATTAGTAGAGCAGGATTACAGGACTGGAAGTAGAAGTTGCTAGGAAGAAGTTAATTGTATTTTAATTTTAGATAGGGTGGTCAGGTAAGTCTCATGGAGAAGGTAAATTTGAACATGGACTTGAAGGACATAGAATGTCTATCCACTCTAGCCATTGGACAAGAGTGTCTGAAAGAGCAGTAAGGAAGCTACTATGACTGGATTGGAGTGAATTGAGGCTAAAGGAATGGGAGAAGAGGTAACAAGAATGGAAATAGTGATGTGGCTCTATGAATTTTTGATTATTCTCTCTCGTCCAGTGTGTAAAAATTGTCTTATTTTTTGATAAGGAGCAACCTTGGTTTAATAGTTGCTCACTTCATAGTTTTCCAGGCTAGTATTGAACCTATTTTACACAACTTGAGCTTATTTATATAAAGTATTTATTACAAATATTTATGGAAAATTATTTTTATTGTGTTTTTGGGCTGCTGAGAATCAAAACTAGGGCCTTGTTAGATCTACCACTAGACTACATCCCCAACTTGAAAAAATAATTTTTGTTTTACTTAGTTCCCCTAGGGTGGAATGTAAATATTTCATGCAGTTTTAAGAATCTGATGAAGCTCCCAATTTTCTCCAGGGGTCTGTGTTTGATGGGTATTATATTCTAAGGCAGCAAATATGTGAAGTTACTGGGTGTTAGGGACAAGAGTGTTGTGGATGTATATAGAGAGAGTTTGAGCAGGAGTTTGGAGGAGCAACGATGGTTGAAGAGAGTAATAGGCAAGGGAAGATAGTAGGGGCAGGTGCTAGAGGAGTCCTGATGGCATAAGATCTAATCTCAAAAATTACTCAAGAAGGACTGATGGCCTGAAAAAATGCTTGTGTGTGGCTGTAACAAAATCCTACTAGATTTATTTTTGTTTGAATATACAAAAATAACCTTGGAGATGGCTCATTATCCATTGACTCTTGGCTATCTTTGGAATGAAACTCCCATTTATTCCTCTTATGGCCTTTAGAGACTTTGTTGGTAGAGAAGTTAGTTGATTTTTGAGACAAACTCAAGTATAGTAGTTCTTGCCATGTCCAGCCTCCTACCCTGTTATCTCAAGATTCTGGTCAGTTTGAAAATAAGAGTTTATACATTCATCATTTTGAGGGCATTTGTGAAGAACAGGATGTGGATACCTAGAGGAGAAGTGATAAGAGTTTTCTAAGAATAATGTGGTCTAATGCTATTCTTGTAGTGCACTCAGTCCTATGCTTACTAGCTTTGTTCCTGATTCTTGTTCCACTTTTCATTTTTCACCTTTGCATTGACAGTATGGACAACAGCCAAAATCCCAACTGGGATCAGCTGTGTGAAAATCCAGCAGTGCTATTGGAATCCAATTTAATTTCTTTTTAAACAACAGGAATTCATTTTTCGCAGTTTTAGAGGATGAGGCATCTTAGGGCAAGTGCTCTACCTGGCTGGTAGATAACTGACTTCTTGTCATATAGGTGGGGATGGGGAGTAGGGGAAACAAAACTATGGTGTCACTTTTTATAAAGGTACTAATCCCATTATGAGGTTTCCACCCTCATGACCTCATTTAAACCTAATTACTTTCAAAAGGCAACATCTCTAAGAGCCATCACCTTGGAGGTTATGGCTTCAATCTAAAAATTTTGAGGGACAAAATTCAGTCTATAGCATAATCTAAAATATAGTCTCTAGAGTTGAAAGTCATTTAACAATTAGGAGTAGAGGAACAATATAGTTACACTAATGTTGAAGATCCTTCCAGTGGTGACATGCTATATAATTTGAAATACAAAGAGAAGAGAGCAGTTTATGAAGTCCATTACAGGTGTACAAATAAATATGAAGTAACCTGTGGATTCTAAACTTAGAAGTTGGGCTAGAGTTGGAGTGTGGGCATTAATAGGTATGGAAATGAAAGGTGATTAGAATGAGCAATGATCTAATCACTTATAAAGTACTATGACTAATTCGATGGGAGGTGAGGAAGGTTTGAATAGATACTTTTTAAAAAATTTTTAAGTGAAAAAGTGAATCCAGTGAAACACTTTAATGAATTTTGAGGATCTCAGTAATAGCACCATCAGAAATAAGCATACTTTTGCCAGGCACAGTGGTGCACGGCTGTAATCCTAGTGGCTTGGGAGGCTGAGACGGGAGGATCATGAGTTCAAAGCCTGCCTCAACAAGAAGCGAGGCACTAAGCAACTCAGTGAGATCCTGTCTCTAAATAAAATATAAAATAGGGCCAGGGATGTGGCTTAGTGGTCAAGGGCCCCTGAATTCAATACCTGGTATCCCTCTACCCCCTAAAAGAAAGGAAAGAGAGAGAGAGAGAAGCATTTAAAGCATACTTTAAATCACAGTTCTTTTGGAGAGAACCCAGAACTAGAGTTCAGAAATCATGCATTTAAGGCTGTCTGCATACTCTCTATATGACATAAGTTTTTTGGGCTTTAAATTCCATCTTCAGATAAATCTGATGAGCATATTAATTGTGAAATTATCTTCTGATTTTTATGATATCAGGGAGAAAACTAATAATTTTGATTTAAAAGAGTTTTTTGTTTATTTTTTTGAGGATGGTAAGGCATACCATCTCATCGTAGAAGTCTGTACGAGAAATGTAGATGTGACACTAAAAAGAAAATTGGATTTGGGTAGGAGTTCTCCCAAAGGACATTTGGTAATGTCTAGGGCCATTTTTGGTTGCCACAGCTGGGGGATTAGTACTAATATCGAGTGAATAGAGGCCAAAAATGCTGCTAAACAACCTGCTATGCATCCAGAATAAATAATAGTTATTTATTCCCCTACATAAATAACTATCTGGTCCAAAATCATAAGTGCATAGGTTGATAAACTCTGGGCTAAGCGGCACCATCCTGGAGTTAGGCAGTTGAAAGTAGTATAGACAAACCTATTTTAGCTGATTCCAAAGAGCAATATTTTCAAATTTGCCCCATATATATATATATTTTTTGGCATTATATATAGACTGATTACTTACTGGATCTTAATTTTCAAGTTGTAAATCATAATTACTCATGACATACCAGATAGTAAGCTTCATGCATTCACCACTGTCTGCTATAGTATCTTACCAGTGTTGGGCAGATAAATTATAGTAAGTGGAATAAGTGAGGAAAAGAATGAATAATTTTTATGCTTGATAATTGTATTTTTTAATTGACTTCCAAAGTGATGCATGTTTATAGGAATAAATATTATCCATATGTTCCAAAGTTAGGTAGTGGTATTCTCATTAAAAGCAATGTAGCATGTGTCTTATATTTTACATGCCAGTTTAATTTTTATAGATTAGGTTATCCTGATTTGAAGAGTCCACATTAGACTACAGTGCATCTTTTTTTTTTTAAATATCTTTTAGTTGTCAATGGACCTTTATATTTTATTTATTTATATGTGGTGCTGAGAATCGAACCCAGTGCCTCACACATGCTAGGCAAGCGCTCTACCACTGAGCCACAACTCCAGCCCGCCACAGTGCATCTTGACATGTTTTCAGAATCAGTGAGATAGGCAGTAGTAGATCACTTGCCTAGAATGTGCAAGGCCTGGGTTCAGTTCCATTACTGCAAAATAACAACAACACAGAGTCTTAAAGTCAGTGAGCTGTGAACCATAATTTAAAGTGCCTATGTTTTGCTCACTTTAGACCAGTGTTTTTCATACCACTTAGTTGTGACCCATTGACAAGTCTTAATTGGTTTTGTGAGACATGGTCTATATAATAAAAATGAAATAGAAAATATCTAAGTGTATCTCATGTAATACAGAGGCAATTATCATTTACATGTGTCAGTGTTTGTATAGTGGGACTCCATATAATTATACTTTCTTTTTTTTAACTTGGTTTTAGTAAAAAAAAAAAAATGTATGTTTGAAAATTGTTTATTAAACAATTGAAATTGTACTTTCAATTGTTTATTAGCCTGCAGAATTTCTGACTTGAATTTTCTCAGCAAATTCATAGAAAATGTGGAATTGATGGAGCACAGTCTTTTTTACAAATAAAAGATATTATTAATGAGAGTTACTATTTGTTGGTTCATTTAACAAACTCTGTGTTTGCTGAGCATTTTTTCTGGATATACCACAGTCAACAAAATATCCAATCTCTATCCTTTGTGGTTTTGCTACTGGGCAAAAGGAAAGAATAAGATAAGTAAAATTTGATTATGGTAAGTGGAGGTAGGACTTGATGGTGAAAGAGAAGAAGGGAAGTGAGCCAAGTACCATGGCTCACACCTGTAATCCCAGTGACTTGGGAGGCTGAAGCCAGCCTCAGTGATTTAATCAGAACTTGTCTCAAAAAACAAATTAAAAAGGCATGGGGGTGTAGCTCCTTGGTAGAATGTCCCTGAATTCAATTCCAGTAAAAAATTTTAAAAAAGAAGAGGATGGAGGAGGGAAGTAATTTTGGTTATGAGTTAAGAGGTTGGTTGAAACATCTGAAACCTCTCTGAGAATGGTGGTTGGAACAGAGCCCTGAAGGTGGTGAGGAGCCAGCCATGCAGGTATCTGGATGAAGAATAATCATGAGAAATACAAAAGTTGTAAGCAAGGTTTAGTGTGTTTATGAGGTATTGAAGATATTACTATGGCTAGAATGGAGTGGGTGAGGGAAAAGGAGTATGAAAATACATGTGGGGTTGGAAGCATGGTCTTCTATACATTGGAAGTACTTGATCTTTAACTCTTTGGAAGGTTTCCAGCTGAGCAGTGATGAAATCACATGTGGTTTAACAGAATCATTCTGTCTGCCATATGGAAAATAAACTGAGGTGGATTTGAGGGAGCACTGTTGTACTTAAGTTCAGTGGGGAAGTCAGGACTGGAGAGAGAGATTTAGGAGACATTAGTGAATGGGTTATAAATTAAGGCCATGAACTGAGATGAGATTATCAAGAGAATTGATTCCTGATTTGCCTGCTTGACATATGCTAAGCATTGACATTACTTTATGTGATTTGTTGGCTATGTGTAGGTACTCTCTAAATTTGATACCTCTTTTCTATATAATGATTTAGGAATTAGTCTGGATGAATCAATTGAGATATGTGCATTTAATGTTTTTCCTCTAATTCTGTGAAACAAACGATCATGGAATAGTTGGTGCTTTCTAAAAAAATAGCTATTATCTTAAATCTAAGAAATTTTTTAAAAATTGCTTTCAAGATACTGAAAAACACTTGAAAGTAAACAACTTGTTTAAAAAGATATAGCTGATCTGTGGCAGACTGAGGATTTCAGTTAATCTCCAACTCCCACAGTCCATGATTTTAAACACTGCACAGTGATGCCTTTGTAAAAGTACTTGTTCTTTCCATATGATTTTTGCCTAGTGAGTATTTGCTGGAGGATTTTTATTGTTTTATTATATTTTTAATTATTTTGCTTGGAAGAAGTTACCATTAGTGTGGGGCAAAGCTGTAAAACTATGATTCTAGAGACTTCTGTTATAAGTTTTAAGTTGACATTTATCTTCCTTGAGAGTCAGTGTTCTTGTCTGTTAAATAAAGATGGTTAATACCCTATTAATTCTGAGGTTAATACCTCAGAATTTTAGAGAAAAATTAAGTAACATGCATTTTTCTGAACTTACTGATGTATAGTGTGTTTGTACTTAGGTGGCAGTTTATATAAAGGAAGCACTGAGACTTGTGGCTACACCCTTGAAGAATAAAAAAATTAGAAAATGGAACAACCATGTGTGCTATGTGAGGAAGAACAAGATCCAGAAACACAGAAGAACATAAAAGAAACCAAACAAATAGATGATGAAGATGCTGAGCTGATCTTTGTTGGGGTGGAACATGTAAATGAAGATGCTGAGCTGATCTTTGTTGGAGTGTCTTCAAATTCAAAACCAGTTGTTTCAAACATTTTGAACAGAGTTACCCCAGGTTCATGTTCCCGGAGAAAAAAGTATGGTCGCCGAAGAAAAGATACTGCTCACAGATTGCAGCCTACAAGTCATGTGACCCCTCCCTCAGAAACAGTGACTATATTGCCGGTATCTCGATCTGAATCGAGATCAACAGATAGTCCTATTATTATTGAGCCTTTGTCTAAGCCTGATGATAAAAGTAATTCACCAGAAGTTGTGCCTAGTAGCTCTTCAGAGTCATGTTCTCCTTTGGTTACATTCACAAGTTCATCACATCCAGTGAAAGCAGCACTTTCAGAAGGAGGTATGAATGAAAGTACTTGTATATCAAAGCGATGTTCCATTTCTGAAGTAACTAGCATAAATCCCAAAAGTCCTAAACTCAATGATGGAATCACAGGAGGATATTTAACTTTGTCTCCTGTGGGTGTTTTTAATAAAATGAATCCTCAGCAAAGTACACCCAACGATGTCCATACCTCAGTAAGCCATGTTCAGAATGTAGTATCTTTTCCAACAGCTTTTCCAAAGGACAGTGTCCATTTAAAGCCTATAACTATAAATCCTGATAGGGAAAATGGGTTGGCAAAAACAGACTTTTCAGATCTAGCAGATCAAAATAAGACCTTTGATCCCAAGAAAGGGAATTTGATCTTGTTACTTAGTGAATTTTACTATGGACAACATCAAGGAGATGGGCAGCCAGAACAGAAAACTCACACAACCTTTAAATGTCCCAGTTGCTTGAAAGTTCTAAAAAATGTTAAATTTATGAATCACATGAAGCACCATTTGGAACTTGAGAAGCAGAGGGGTGACAGCTGGGAGACCCACACTACCTGCCAGCACTGCCACCGGCAGTTTCCCACTCCCTTCCAACTACAGCGTCACATTGAAAGTGTACACACTGCCCAGGAGCCCTCTGCTGTCTGTAAAATCTGTGAGTTATCATTTGAAACAGATCAGATTCTCTTAGAACATATGAAAGACAATCATAAGCCTGGGGAAATGCCCTATGTGTGCCAGATTTGTAATTACAGATCATCAGCCTTTGCTGATGTGGAAACACATTTTAGAACATGCCATGAAAACACTAAAAATCTGCTTTGTCCATTTTGTCTCAAAATTTTCAAAACTGCAACACCATATATGTGTCATTATAGGAGGCACTGGGAAAGGGGTGTTCATCAGTGTTCTAAATGTCGGCTACAGTTTTTAACTTTTAAGGAAAAAATGGAGCACAAGACCCAATGTCATCAAATGTTTAAGAAGCCTAAGCAGCTAGAAGGATTGCCTCCTGAAACAAAAGTTGTTATTCAAGTGTCACTGGAACCTGGTCAACCAGAATCAGTGAATGTAGCATCCATTACTCTGAGTACAACTGATTCTGAACCATCTCCTCCCAGGTCTAAAAGTAGAATTTCCAAAAAACCTCATTAATTCTGTTTTGGGAAACCAAAAGCAAATATTTTCATTTAAATAGAAGAAAAAAACATGAAAACAAAAAAATATAAACCATACATTATTCAGTAGTACCAAAAATAGTGAAACTAATGAATTGAGATTTAAATTCATGGTGATGTAGAGTTTTTTGTTTTGTTTTGTTTTGTGGTGCTAGAGATGAACCCAGGACCTAGTACACGCTGGGCAATTGCTCTATCACTGAGCCAAGCACCACACTCCCACCCTCTGGAGTATTGTCTGTTCTGAATTTTGAGGTGTTATTTATAATATATTACCTGGTTTTTATGTTATCTGGTTCAACACGTGAAAGGTGCTTTTGTATGGGGGGAAAAAGTGGAAGCCTATTTATTTTGTTGGTATTTTATGTTACTCCTAAGCTTGAAAGATTTTTCTTCTATATACAGACTTTGTAGAGGTTTTGAAGTATTTAATTTTATTTTTAAACTTTTTCTGTATATTACATATTTCACTGTTAACTCTAGTCAGACTGGAATGACTTTGTTATGGCCTGGCCCCTTTATTCATGAACTCTTAGAAGTGCCTCTGCAGTGTGACTATAAAATAATCTGGTTTTGAAAGCCTGAATGTGGAGTTGAAGGAAAAGCTGTGGCATGAATGGAGGTGAAGATTTAGGTAGAGGTTCGACAAACAGAGCTATGACCCCTTATGCCATGGATAGGCACATTCCAGTCTTGGAGCTAAGGCAGAAAGAACACTGCCTGAGATTGTCTTTCCCTAATGGAAAAACATCCAAGGAAGCAAAATTGTTCTTGCAAAATGCCTGCATTTGGTGAAGGACCCCTGCAGATATCACACAGCCAGCTGCTCAGTATCTTTAGCTTCATATGAAGCAGCAGCAGTAATTAGAATGGGAACTGGTGCCAGTTAATTTACTGTTGAATGATTTAAAGGAGAATTTTTCACTGTGGGTGGAGGTTAGTGAGAAATGAATTGTCCTTGTCCTAATAAGCCACAGCAATAAAGCATGTTACAATTCCCAAGGGAAAGAAGCACTGGTATCCAAAGTTAGAACTGTCCTGGACCCAGAGTTTCAGCTGAAAGGGGCCGTACAAATGGTGACTGTCCAGTTAATGGGCTGAGCTAAATTTAGTTCTCCCACTGTTAAGCTGTAATGGGGGCTTGTCCAAGAACACTAGGTACAGTGCACAAAAATAGCCCAGGGTGACTGATTAAAATTAAACCCATTATGGGACCTTATATTTTTCAGCACATGTGTATCATTACCATAATTGAGTATGTGAAGCTTGTAGTTTTGTGTCTTGCTTTGGAAGTGAGTGTATTACAGTTAATAGGTTTTCTTTTGTAGTATTTATAATTTCCTAACTGATTACACTAATGCTGTTTGAATCTTGAAGCGATCCTGTTTGCAAGAAATGGCCCAAATGTATTGTCTGTCCTTATTTGATAGATCCTGCTATTTAATCTCTCACTATACTAAGGAGGAACTTTTTCCTCTTGCCCTCCCAAAGAGCTCTTTCATAGAACTGGGGAGTACTCTCTGAGCATTGGTTCCTAAATGTCAGCAGCCTGAGCTGCTGTGAGTTCCCAGGATTGTCTTTCTCCCAGGGCCTGTCCTAGTGTCATCTCTCTCTTATCCTTTACTCAGCAGCCTCTGTTCACCAGTCAAGGAATCTAACATCCTGGCTGTAGACATAGGTTTGGAAAAATCTTTTTCATTCTTTTCTTTCCCTACTCCTTTCTTCCCTCTTAAATCTAATTAAATTTTTAAGTTTTACAAAAAGCTGGGAAGAGGTAATAATCATCAAATTATAGTATTCTCCTTAAAATTGGGGGAAGAAGGACTAGAAATAATTAAAGAGGTTGTTAGTAGATCTCGTTGTGTTTAATTGCGCCATGCTTGCTTGTTTGATTAATTCATTCATACCTTAAACAGTTTGCTAGGTATTTTCAGTTAGTTTGCTTGGGCCAAGCCACATTACAAAAATTTTACCCTGAACCCCTTCTTAGGTATAAGGAAATGGGTGTGTGTGTGTGTGTGTGTGTGTGTGTGTCTTTCTTTCTGTACAACTGTCCCACTTGTTATGGTGGAAATTCTTACTGTTTAAATCTGCAGACTTTTGTGTATTATGTTTCTATGGTAAAAGTAAGAAGTGTTTTAGTTGTAAATTCTAGTGATTGCTTACTATTATCGGCACTATGAACTGTTGTTTGCTGTTTCACTAAAGCATGCTCCTAAGGAGTACAAATTGTCAGTTATTGCCAACTACAGGTTCCAGTGGTCTGGCCCCTGCCTACCTCCTCCCTTTTTCATGCTGTGATACTTCTCTACCATTTCCCCAATTGATATGCTATTTTGATATAATGGCCTTGTTATTCCTTAAGCAAATCATATTTTTTCCTGATTTACAGGCTGTACATGCTATTTTCTTAGAATGCTTTTCCCTTAGGCCTGCATGGCTTGCTACCTCACTCAACGGTTTAACACTTCCTTTCGTTCTTTAGAACAGCTAGAAACTCCCCCACTTTTTTTTTTTAAACCTATTCCTTCTCCTTAAAGGCACTTTACCTTCCTGCCCCCTTCTTTCTTCCTCTCTCATCTAGTTAAATTTCCTAGATTTTCACAAAAAAGCTGGGAAGGAATCATTAAGGGCTTTGCTTCTCTTTTAGAATTGAGCTAGCTTGAGTCAATTTTTGTGCCTGCAACCAAAAGAAAATTAATATAGTGAATTGAGTCGAAGGGAGCTTTCTCTGTTTTTCTATTGATAGCTTTATATTTTTTTAAGGCAATGTCACTTTGTTTTGTTTACAAATATATTTAATATCTGTCCAGATTACTATTTTATTATTATCCTTTTGTGAATTTCCTTGTCTATTTTGCTTGCTTGTTCTTTCAGATGGAATTTATTATTAATTTTGCCAAAAATTGTAAGTAAAATAGCAATTATAATAATAAAATGATTTGTGAAAGAATGCTTTTTGCTATATTGTCTTTCCACCAATAATATGTTTTTAGTTTTGATTTTTATTTGGTGCCTCCTGCCAATTGTATTGTTGTCATATTTCTTGGGTCAACACTTTAAACAATGATGTATATGATGGAGTTAATGGGTTTCTTGTTCTTGGTTTTAATGAGAAATTATATACTATTAAAAGTACTAAGTATATTTTAAAATTTTGTTTTCGTTTTTAGAATCTTTAAAGAGACGTGTTTTATTGGGTAGTTTACAACATCTATTGAAACAGTCATTTACTTTCTCAACTTCCCTTTTAGGAACTTTTTTTTTAAGCAGAAGTAGCTCACTTGGTAGAATATTATTTCTATTACTTAGAGCCCTATTTCCATTTTCACTTATATTAAGTGCATTTGCTCTTCCTCTCGTATTTATCACAGTCTCCCCCCCCCCTTCCCCATACTAGGGTTTGAATGGATTAACTACTGAGCCATATCCAGCCCTTTTTATTTTGAGATAGGGCCTCACTAAGTTGCTCGGAATCTTGCTAAGTTTCTGAGGCTGGCTTTGAATTTATGATCCTCCTTCCTCAACCTCCCCAGATGCTGGGTTTACAGGTGTGCACCACCATGACCAGCTTATAGTTTTGTCAGTGTTTCTTTACTTTTTTCCAAGAAGCCACCTTCAATTTGCTTTTCTATCCCAACTAGTTTTATTTTTGTTCTCTATTTTTGCCTATATTCTTGTGAGGGTGGGAGAGGGAACCAGAGATTGACTCACCACTGAGCCACATCCCCAGCCCGATTTTGTATTTTATTTAGAAACAGGGTCTCACTGAGTTGCTTAGCGCCTTGCTCTTGTTTAGCTTGGCTTTGAACTTGGATCCTCCTGCCTCAGCCTCCCAAGCTGCTGAGATTATAGGCATGCACCACCATGCCTGGCTTTTTATTCCTTATATCCCTTCTGCTTACTTTTGGTTATTCTTCTCTATGACTTAATTTTAAAACCTCCGTTTTTTCTTTAGTGAGGAAAGAATTAAGACTGCCTTCCTCTCTAGTTTTTTCTAAATCTCAAATATTTTGATGTGTATCTTAATTAAAAATCTTCATTCTTAATATATTTTGTGGGTAAGTTAATTAAAAATTTTTAAAATTTGCAGTTTAAGCAGTTTTATTAATTTTTATTTTTAATTTTTGTAGTGCTGGACAGCAACCTAAGGCCTGTACATGCTGTACAAGTACTCTACCACTGAGCTACATAAGTGGTTTAATTTTTATTTTTACCAAGAATTGAATTTTCTTTGTTGAGGATGTGTATGTGTGTACACACTGGCATGTTTCTTTATATTACCATTGTTTTAAAATTACATGAATTATTAAATATTTTTAAATTCTTTGGTAAAATTAGTTTTATTATAGAAACCTTTTCTCCCAAGTGCTTGGGAATGATATTGCTAAATTTTACTGTTATACTGTGTGCATGTATGAATATGTAACAACAAATCCCATTAACATGTACAAGTATAATGCACCAATTTAAAAAATGTGGAAGAAAGAAAAAAGTCTTTTTCCCCAAATCAATATAGTTTAAGAGGTAAAGTGTGAAAATATTTGAGACTAAATCTTAGTTATAGAACTTAGAAACCAAACTAAAGATCCAAGTAAGTTAAATATATACTCACCATAAACAGTATTACTCAGTAATCAAAAGTAATGGCAGTAGGAGCTGTGGCAACACAAAATTTTGACTAATGCAGAATGAGAAAGAAACATAAAATTTATGTGTATGCTTTACAATTATTGTTACACATAGTAATATCTATGAATAAGGATGATAAATACTAAATACAATTGAGTTTATTTAATGTGATAGTGATTATTTCTTCTGTTTCCCAAGTGTTATGTAATTGAGTTCTTTTGTCTTAAAAAAATATATTTATTATGTAAACAGTGGATCCTATTTCAGTGGGTAGCCCTGTTAGACTCTTTCCTTTCTGGTTATAGGATTGAAATGAATTTGCCAAACCTGGTAAGATTGCTACAAAGAGACAAGAGTCTTTTTTAGGGTAAGTATTAGCAAACAATGGCCTTTGGAATATAAATTTTTAACGCATAGTTAGAGACGGGGTGGAAAATGAGAGTGCCAGAGAGACCATGTGCACCCTGCAAAGCCTAAAATAATTACTACTTGTTTTACGGAAAGAAGTTTGTTGACCTCTGCTCTAGATTATGAGTTATAATTTACACTGATCTGTAACTTCCCCTTTACAGGCTAGTGGATTAGAAGAGTTTTTGATACCAGTGTGATAGGGTTATAATTCCTTGATCATATCTAGTGATTAGTAGTCCAAAGCAGTAGAAAGAGACAAATGTCCAGAAAATGACAAAACAAGAAATGTCTTAAGGACATGTGAGAGAACAAATTGTGTGTGGGGGGAGGGTGTGGGGGTGTGTGTGGTGTGTGCCACATGCCTATGTGGTCACATACATCAAAGCCTTAAGGACATGTGAGAGAGCAAATCTGTGTGTGTGTGTGTGTGTGTGTGTGTGGTGTGTGCCACATGCCTATGTGGTCACATACATCAAAGCCTTAATACAATTTATTTCCTTTCTTCCTTCCTTTTTTTGAGACCAAGTGTTGATATGTTGCCTACATTGATCTTGAACTCCTGGGTTCCAGTAATCCTCTTGCTTCTGTCTCCCAAGTAGGTGGGATACAAGTGTGTGCCACTTCTCCCAGTTCTATTTTTCCATATGTTTTTGATGAGTAGTATTGTGTGCTTCTTGAAAACATCAGGAAAGGAAATATACTGTCTGTTCAGATGTGCTTCTAAGATCGCTATTGACAAGTGACTCTCCTTCCTGGATGATAGGAGAAGGCCTTAATTCCTCCATGAGGGCCTCTCTACTGGGTTTACCTGAGTGTTTTCAAAATATGGTTAGTTGGCTTCTAGAGTAAGTGATTTAAGAAAGGGAGCAAAGAGGCTGTACAGCTTTTTATGACCTAGCCTCAGAAACAACACTGTCACTTCTATAGTACTATGTTCATTAAAAGTGAAGCATTGGGACTGGGGTTGTGGCTCAGTGGTAGAGCGTTTGCTTAGCATGTGTGAGGCACTGTTCATAGATTACTTATCTCCTATGTGCAAAATACACTCACTTTCCAAGACCTTTGAAAGTTTTATCCATTACAGCATTAACTTGAAGTCCAGAATCTCATCATCAAAATCAGGTCTGGATGTGGATCTGGCTTTCTAGGTAGTATTCCTTTTGTGTAGTATCTCAAGTATGATTTGAAGTTCTATGAACTGAAGAGACAAATTGTCTACTCACCTATACCCCCACCCAATATATGATGGTTAGATAGTTATAATAAACTCTGCAGACACTGCTAATCAAAAGAGAGAGTCATATAGGAGTTACTAGTCTGTAGCAATTTTGAAATCCAACCAAGCACATGTTAGTAGGTCATTAAAAAGCATTCAGTACCTGAAAATTCTCTTAGCTCTTGGCTTAGACCTCTGAATTCTTAGTTTTGTTCTACAAATGCTTACTTTTTTAATGGAAGGTAGCACATGGTATAGCTGAACAGTTTTCTAAACCTGCTTCCTGCTTGGAAAAGTAGGTTGAGGTTCAAAGACCTCTTTCATTTTGTATTGTCGGATTCTTTCAATCTAAATTGGTGGCATTTCACCAAATATATTCTCTCTACACTCCCACCCTTTTTTTTAAAGATGGGTGGATGAAAGTTTGAGCCCAAGATAGGTATTTTTTAAAAATGAAGATTTTAAATTAGATTAAATGTTAATATTTCTTGATATTTTGTGGTAAAAAAAATTAAAGATACTCTGAGTGATATGAAACAAAACTGGAAAGCAAAAGAAAATGAAACAAAAAGCAAAATGTTTATGCAGTACATGATTTTAAATATTCATTTCTTTCCTTTGCTCTTAAAAGATTTTTATGTTACTGTATAATAAACAGTCACAAGCATTGTCATTTATTATTTACATATGTATTCATTTTGAAGCCCACACTGAAGGACCAGAAACAATCCCCTGGACAAGGTTTTTCTTAGTAATGGGAGTAGCAAAAGAGGCAAACCAAATGGTGCAAGAATGTTTCAAGCTTCAGCTTGCCTGAGGACTTCTAATATCCCATTATCCAAACACAGTCAAGTACAAAGTAAAGTAGATGGGAATATATTCCTATAGGAGCAACTGCAAAGTTATATGGATATATAGGTAGTTATGTTTAGAGCCAATAATTCAATCTAGAGAACCATTCATTATGCTATATTCAGGATATATAGTCATGTCTAAATGGGAAAATACACTGTGATAGGTCTGGGGATGTATATTAGTTGTGGAGCTTTTGCCTAGCATGTGTGAGACTATTTAAACCTCAGAACCCAAAACAAAACAAAACCCCTCAAACAACCCTACTATGATAGCTGCTAAGTTGGTTGAGTATAGCATGATTTGTGCATAATATTTTCCCTCTGTCTAAGTTAGAGGTTGGTTGATGTTTTTGGTCTCAGGATATGGCTGTATCTAGGAAAAGTATGAATCCACCAAGATCAATAGCTATGTACTGTATAATTCTCCTATGTTGGACTCTTCAGAAAATAGTGACTGAGTTGGAGATTTTCCTGAAGGGATTTTATTGGGAATGCTCTATAAGGAAGGGAGGGAAGAAGATTACAAAGAGAGAGAAATTAATTGACAATGGTGTCAGGGTGGCAATCTCAGCGGGCTTCCTATGGAGCTGGGATAGGAGAGTTCTTCAGACTTATTGCAAGTTATGGCAAGGTGTCTGTTGTACTCCTGTAGCAAGCAAATATTTCATGTAAAGGGTATACTTTTGGGCAGTTCATTTCATTTAATTCTAGAGGAATTCCTGGAGAAAGAGAGAAAGAGATAGGCACAGAGAGACAGTCGCTGTGAGCTACCAGCAGCTAACACTCCTACAAACTGAAGGTGGAGAGGCTTGGTCTTGAAGGAGAGAGGTCGGTATCACACTAACATGTCTGTACACCTGGTACCTGGAGGAAAGAATGGTGCAGGGATTTTTTCCTTCTGAGCATGAGGAGAGCTTAGGATAGGCAGGGTACATCAAAGGATGTTATCAGAGAACGTGGGGGCTCCTGTTAAAGTCTTGTGTATGTAGATTTATGGACATTCCTTTAAGAGGAGAATTTGTGCCAGACTGGTAGATCATTTTGTTCCCATGGAATGGGAGGAACTGGCATAGATGTGGAGCTGAGCTCTTCATTCCCTTGAAGCTCTTTGAGCTTTTACATTTATATCAGTGGAGCCCAGGTTGTTCAGAGGCTAGGCTCAGTAAGGCACCCAAGCCTGCTTGCTCATTGATTGCTGATCCCCAGGGTCAGCTGATCCCCAGGGTCAGGACTCCTGTGCCCCTTACCTTGCTCAAAATGACCACTCCTTGGAGCCCCAAGTATGTAAAATAAGTTATAAGTGGACACAGAAGACAGCAACATATCTTAAGAGACCTTGAAGCCAGTGGTTGAAGGAGCAAAGAGATAGGGCAGAGTGTCAGAATTGCCAGAGGAGACAGACTGTAATTAAAGTAGGGGAATATAGGATAATAATATATAATTTCTACTATGGCATGAAAAGTCCTGTTATAATTAAGGAACATTATTGTTAGGAAATTCTAAAGAGTATGTATTTGCTGAAACCTGAATAATCAAGGAAACATTTCAAAACAATGTAGATAGAGTTTTGATAATGATGAAAGAAACTTGGCAGCTATATCCAGGTGTCCTTATAAGAGAATGAAAATTTCAGAACAAAAAAGTAACATACATATTTTAGAGAAAGTTAGTTAAGAAACAGTGAATGGCATTCAGTTGAAATGGATTTGAATCTGTAGGTTGAAAAGGGCCTGTTATCCGACTGGGTCCGTCAAAAGTCCTTGCTAGAATTAAGAGATCCTGGGGACAGAGAAGTATTCTCACTCCTTTAGGTCTATGGCTATAATTGTGTCAGTTTGGTGCTATAAGTAGCCATATGTTTTAAAAATTAATTTTTAATTAATATGTAGTAATTGCATATATTTATGGGATAAGTGTGACATTTCAATACCTGTATACAGTGTGCAATGATCAGATCAAGGTGACTGGCATATCTGTCACCCCAGACATTTGTCACTTCTTTGTGTTGGGAACATTCAAAATTCTCTCTAATGGTCAGGCGTGGTGGTATACACCTATAATCCCAGTGGCCGGGGAGGCTGAGGCAGATGATTGCAAGTTTAAAGCCAGCCTCAACAATTTAGCGAGGCCCCAAGCAACTTAGTGAGACCTTGTCTCAAAAATTAAAAAGGGATGGGGATTAGTGGTTAGGGGCTCCTGGGTTCATTTCCTGGTACCAAAAAAAATATCCTATCTAACTATTTTAAAATATTCAGTTAATTGTCAACTATAGCCATCCAATTGTGGTATAAATGTTGGAAGTTATTCTTCCTATACAACTGCATTTTGCACTGGTTAATCATCTTCCCTTCCTCTCCTCCCTCTTTCCAGGCTCTGGGCACTTTTTAGCTTCTACACGTAAGTGCGAACATACTGTTTTTCTTTCTGTGCCTGACTTATATTACACTTATTAACCTGATGTCCTCCAGTTCCATCCATTTTGCTGGGAATGACAAATGCTTTTTAAGGCTATGTAATATTTTCATTTGTATATATACTACATTTTCTTTATCCATTTATCTGTAGATGAATGGTTCATTCCCTATCTTGGCTATTGTGTATAGTGGTATAAAAACATGAATGCAGGTAATTTTTTGACCTATGTATTTTATTTCCATTGAATATATACTCAGAAGAATTGCTGGGTCATAATAGCAGTTCTATTTCTGCTATTTTTTGAAGAATTTCAATTGTTTTTTAAAATGGCTCTGCTAATTTATATGCATACCAACTCTCAGTGTGTGAGAGTTCCTTTTTTCCACATTTTTTTCAATATTGACTCTTGTTTTATCTTTTTAATAATAGCCACTCTAACTGTTGTGAGGTGTCTTAAGCTTAGAGATTTCTTTTCTTGTATTCTATATGACTCCTGAGAGGTAGTACACATTTATTTTTGTTGAGCCTTTTTTTCTCCCTAGACAATCCTGCCCTTTGAAAGTAATTGGCTCTTGGACTAAGTATGTTACACTTTAGGTAGGAACTGAGAAAGACCCAAGAGGGGGAAATAAGGAAAGTATTTTGAGGACTCTCAACAGCTGGACTGTGTTGTGATGGGAACAGTTCACCCTGAATCAAGAGTTAGGCTTTCTCTGATCCCCCTCCCAGCACACAGAGGAAGAGGATGATTGAAACAGCATCTCTGTGCCCAGGATCTGGTGAGATGGAGAATCTCAGCAATGACCCAGGGGTGGCCTGGGGAGCAGCTGTGTTGGGATGGGAACAGAAGGCCTACCCAGCATGGAGTGTGTGGCTAGAGGAGAGGTGCTTGTACTCAGCCTCTGGGTTTGATTCTCATTAGAGGAAGAGCAAATGAAGAAGGGGCACCAGGTGATGGTGGAAAGTTGTGCCATTGATTTCACTTCTTGAACCTTCTCTATGTTATATTACTCTGGGAAGAGAAGACTACCAAGAGCTTTTTTTTTTTTTTTTTTTCCTCTTTCTACCTATCCAGAGACAACTGAGTTTCAGATTAATATCTCTCAGATGAGCTTGGCCTAGGTTGAGCAGTTGCAGGGACATTAGAAAGGTGCTATTCTTAGAGTTGGAGCTTTGTAAAATGTGAACCACTTGACTGTGTTCTCTTGTTTAGCTCCTAACATCCATAGGACATGAACCAATATGAACTGAGGGTGAAGAGCTGAGGAATGTACATGGTGGTACCACTTAGGCAAAACTATTCTTTTCCTTTCCTTTCTAGGTACCACATCTTACAGCCATGTGATTAGTTTGTGAATTACCACTGCACTAACTCCAGGACAGGTCCTGAGTTGCCTAAATGAATTAGATAGTCTCCTTCTAGGTCACCATGATGGTGTGTAATGGAAGGGGGATTGTGTAGAGGAGAATCTAATATGGAAATGGGGCAAGATGTAGCAGTGAAGTCAGGGTAAGTTTTGTTGGTGTTTGCATTTATTTTTCTTTTGTTTCTTAAAGTGGATCCTCCCCACTATCATCTGTCCCATGATCAGACTCAGCTGTCATCTCTGATAGTGTCCCTGCATGGGCTGGTAGATTTCTTACTCAAAAATCTTTCATTCTGAGTGTGATTTTTTTTTTTTTTTGGTTACTGGCTACAAATGACTTCCCTCATATTTTACATTATTTTTAAGAATTTAGTAATAATAAAACATTGCATTGATTATTTTAACAGAAGGACACCTTTTAGAAATGCAGAAATTTAGGCTCCACTCCAGACTCTGATTTAGAACCTACATTTTACAGGATCCCCAGAGGATCCATGTGCACATAAAATTCTGAGAAACACTCTTCTAACAGACTTGATGCACTGGTGTGGATTTGGTTATGAACTGTTCCTCATGCCTCAGTTTATTTTACTGTCTACAAACATGTCTAGCAAACTAACTTCTGTTCTCCATTTTGTGAATTATCCACCAGGCCTAATGTACTCATGGGTTTCCATTGAAATGTATCTCCCTCAAAACTGACAGTATTCACAAAAGTGTCCAGAAGTGCTTTATTAATAACAAGATGATCTTCATATGTGCACATCTTTATAGGTTGGTACCAGTGAACAATTGTATTTAGCTGAAAGCTAGAATTTCATATTACTTCTTTTAATATTAAGCAGTATGTATATATTTATATAGGTTTTGAGTCAGACGTACCTTCTATTAATCTTAAATGACCATAGCAGTTTATAAAAGGCTGAAATATGAACACAAATATGATTATATTTGTGGAGAATTGAGGGCCAAAGTGAAAAAAATGCATGCAAATTCAGAAATATAGTTGTGTTGTTTGGTGTATTAGTTTCCTAGGGCTTTGCTATAGTTTTGATTTAGAATGTTCCCCAAAGGCTCATGTATTTTGAAGGGTTGGTCCCCAGCTGGGGGCACTGTTGGGAGGTAATGGAAACTTTAGGAGGTAAGACTTAGTTGGAAGAGGTAGGTCACTGGGGGCATGCCTTTTCAGGGTATATCTTGTCTTTGGACCTTTTTTTTCTCTGCTTTCTGGTCATCATGAGGTGCGTAGCTTTGTTCCATGTGCTTCACAAAATGATATGCTGCCACACCACGGGTCCTGAACCAATGGAGCCAAATGACCATGGACTGAAATCTCTGAAACAGTGAACTAAAATGAATTTTTCCTTTTTTTTTTTTTAATTTAGTTATTTTATTTAAATGCATTTCAAGTCATAGTACATAACCAGAGCTCAGTTTTTCCATTTCTCTGATTGCAAACCAGATAAAGTCACACCATTAGAGTCTTCATAGATGTGCCAGGGGTAGTAATGACCATCTCAAATAACCATCATTACTATGCCCATTCCCCTTTCCTTCCTCCCA